>JAOXOE010026949.1:0-19925 GCA_028565055.1 Phoeniculus purpureus
TATCTAACTTTTTAAGCTACTATTTTTTAATCAGACATAAGAATATCTTGTTTAAGAAGGGAACAGCCTTTGCCCATCAGAATTACGTGCTTTTATCAGAGTGCTTATTCTTTACTCCTTAATAAATCATGGCGTCTCACAAATCTACTTAGAGTACTAGTTCAATCAGTTATGTTCCTTGATTGTTATCAGTGTTTTCTTTCACACTTTGCATTAAGTAGTTATTAGTACTCTAATGTTTTTAATTCTTTTTTATCTAGGAAAGCACTTACACATGGACTTATTTGCCTGACTTCAATGAAACTGTGTATGCATTAATGTTAGACTGCATATAAGTCCCTTGCTGGAACAGGATCTTCTTATCTTTAATTATTAAGCCTTCTACATTTATTAATAATTTATCTAATTAAATTAATCAATTACTTCTGAGACTGTAAAAGTGTAAAATGCCTCACAGACTCCTGTCTTAGCTAAATTTGTTTTTTTTTTATACAACCTGGATTTGTTGGCTAGACAAAACAAAGTGTCTTTTTCCTTGAATTATTTCATGAAAGTGCAAATGAAAGGAAATATTTTGCTTTGTTCATCAAGGGGCTCTGCATCTCAGGAGACTAGAAACAGCTAAGCATAGATTTTAGGATGACACTTGATATACTGAGAGCAATTAATTACTATCTCAATAGCATACTTTTTATAATCTTTACTGTTTGGCAGAAATATGAAGTGAGTTGATGGCCTTTATCTAATTTTTAGAGAATAGGAAAAGGTTAAAAACCCACCAATACAACCCTAACTGGTTGCCCGATAGATTAGTCATTTAAGGAGGCAGTCTAAGTGTTTAGATTTTCTGATATTTTTACTTTATCTCATGGCTGAAAACCTGCTCAGCATAGAAAACACAAAATAACCTCCATCCAAAGACCAAATTATATTTAAATCAGTATGCTAAGCCAGTAAGAAAAATTGCAAACTCATTCAGTGAAAGAAATATGGAATTATACTAGCAAACGTGGAATTTTTCAACTTTATTTGAAAAAAGAAAAAGCACATTTAAAAACACTTTTAAGATGTACTTAATTTGTTGATGTCTATTCTGATTCTGTCAAGGTTTAAAAACAGAATTAACAAATGAATTAATTTAGTGTTAATTAATTAAAGGTGTTAATGGGCAGAAAAAACCCCAGTAAAATGAGAGTTTGGAAAAAAACCACTTCTGAATTGCAGGTGAAAAACAAAACTAACTTTATTTGGGGAAAAAGGCAAAAAGACATTTAATTTACAGAATCATAGAATCACCTGGAGTAGAAGGGCCCTGCAAAGCTGCTTTAGTCCGACACTGCTGCAACAAGCAGGGACATCCTTAACTAGATCTGGTTGCCCAGAGCCTTCTCAAACCTCACCTTCTCAAACCTCACCTTGAATATCTTCAGGAATGGGGCATCAACTACTACCCTGGGCAAGCTGGTCCACAATTCAACCAGCTTCTTCATAACATACAATTTAAGTTACCATTCTCTAATGTAACCATTGCCTCTTATCCTATCACTACAAGCCTCAATAAACAGTTCCTCTCTGACTTTCTTGCCTGACCTCTTCAGGTACTGGAAAGGTATCAGGACAGCCTTCTCCTCTCCAGGACGAATAATGCCAACTCCCTCAGCCTATTTTTGTAGAAGAGGTGTTCTAGATCCCCGATTCACCCCAAACAAGCAAACAAAAAAAACCCCACACACAAAAAGACATGCTAGTAAAGATATACGGAGATTAATCACAATGTTCTTAAATAACAGAGCCAAAAGCTCAATGCCCAAACTCTAAGAAGGACACTTCCAGCCATTCCTGCTTTTACAGAGCCTTGGTGCCCACCAAGTTCATACTCAGGTACTCATTGTCAGTGGGCAACTTAAAGTCCACCTATCTGTTTCATGTCCATGCAAGAGTTAATTTCTAAAATGCTTAATTCTACAGCAATGAACACAAAGAGAACTCTCTCAGCAAAAAAAGCAAGCCAGAATGAAGTTTTCTTCACACACATTATCTACTCATCACATCTCCAGGGCGAAATGGATGTTGCAGTCCAGTTCAGTGTCATGTGTGTCCTTCCGGAATGGAGTTGAGAAGAAGTGAAGAAGATAGAGTCCAAAGTAAGAACAGTGGAAGAGCAAATAAATATCTACCTGGGCCCTACAGTGTGTTGTAAAAATGTAATACTACTAATCTTAAGCAATACTTTCCAAGTACTTTGTATTGATCCTTCATACTTGTACAATTCCTGATAACAAATAAAAAAAATTCTAATGCTAATTGCAACTTTAAACAAGAATCCTTAGCCCAAAACCTTAAACAGAAATTTGAGAAATGTCTGCTAGCAGTTGGTGATCATGTCCTAGCATTACAAAATGCTGAGTTTGTTGGACACTAGTGTTCAAAAATAGCTTGGTTTTAACTGGTTGAACATATTAGCATGACTGATAGTTTGGCTTCCTAAACAAGGAAGAAAGTATGGTTGAGTCTGCATAAAATCTACTATTAGTATATGTAAACACAGTTTTCTGATTTCATAAAAATTGTGGGGAATGTATTTTCACTTTCCCACAAGAGACCAGAAATTAAAAGGAAAGGAGTCACAAACTAACAAGAACAAACCTATCAAACCATCGACATTTTTGGTTTTAAAGTTCATCAGCCTATTAAGCACATTTATTGGAAAAGGTGTGTTATTTTTCATTGTAGTTTGCAGTCTTCAGAATTATACAAAACTCTGCAGCTCACTTATACACCCAGACATTGCAGAAAAATAGCTTGCAGAAAGAAGCACAAAAAAGTCTGTCTGTTCCCCTTCCTCATAAAATTATTGAAAGTAACACAGAACAATATTTTTATACTTCTTTTCAGTGTTAAAACTAATACTCCAGAAAGCTATAGCTCTATTTTGTACCTGGTAATTATTTAGCCTAAAGAAGCAAGTTTTAAATACTTATTTCTTTATTACACACTTTATGAATATTAGTAAAATTGTCAGATTAGTTACAGGACTGCCTGAATTACAAATATTGAAACTCACTTTACACAAGTTTCCTGAATGATTTAAAACTATAAGACTTCAAAAAATGTATTAAAAATGTAAACTACTGTATAGCAGCATTTAAAAAGAGTGTTGCTTCAAATTAAATATTCTGCAGGCCACTTGTGAACAGTGGCATTTACAGAGCTGTAAGACAAGTACAATAAAGGTTTCTAATATGTATAAAGAAATAACCTAGTAGTGACTAGGTGCAAGCATGTATCTTTCAAAAAAAAAAAAAAAAAGAAATAACATTTACTTTCAGGTTTTTGATACAAAGATTCAAACCGGATCAGATTTTCCTTCAGTAATACTATGGATAGACATATATTTTTAATAACTTCAGATTATGGGAAGATCTATTTATCAAATTCTGTGTATGAGTCTCAATCAGTAAAAATGACCATGCATTAAAAATACTATTGCAGGGTACATACTAGGAGACCATTTCTGCAGAAATACAAAGTGTTACTTAGAAATAATAATACTGTATCTTTATGCTAATAAATTGAAATCCAAATTATCTCTGTATTTGTAATAAGATAATAAAAATTATAATCTATAAATAGAGGCTCTTGGGTTTTATATTGATTATTAGTCTAATAACTATGAAGATGTTCTTCATCTGAAAAAAAAGAGAGCAAATTATAGTGCCCAGACACAGGCCTACATTGCATTTCTTTTATTTCTTTTTTCTGTGATAAGTAAAGTTTTTTGTAGTGATCAGTTTTCAGTGAAGACATGCTTAATCAAGTTTTCCAAGCAATGTTTCAGAAGTTAACTCTGAAATTTCACATCACCAAGAGGATGGAAACCACAATTGAAGATTAATTGTAGTTGCTTAGCCCTTAATATTAAGTATTGCTCTAATCCTTGTTTTCTGAGTTGTTCTACCTCTCCCTATATAAAAGTTTTAGCTGGTTCAGAAAAAGAAAATTATTTTCTCCAATTGGAAAGAATGTATTTTGGTTTCAAAATGAGTAACATTGAAAAGCAAAGTAGTACAATTATTATGCTTATTTTCAAAGGGACTAGGCTGTTCCTATTTTATTTATTTCTGTTCTAACTGGATATTAAACACACAGAAATTAAAAAGTGCCATCCTATATGCAGGTAGAGAACAATTTAGATTTATTAAAAATGTAGATGTTGTCTGTGAAGATGTGTCTGAACTGGCTATGATCTATGGTGTATGAAACAGCTGTTTTCCTCCTGCTTATTGAGAGACATATCTTGCTTTAAACCAAGAGTTCCAAGAACTGAGCAATGGAGCATCTTGTGCCCACCTTCCCTCAAATAAGGCCAGACCCTGCACATGAGCTTGGAACCCCTTTGGATTGTACCAAGCATGCCCACCACTGACTCGACAACAGAGGTCAGTATTGGGGGTGCAAAATCATTTCATAGGTGCTGCTAATTGGACGTCAGATGCAAAATGCTGGTGAATACAGCTTACGCGCAGCTTAATCATGAACCATCACATGGAAACACGTGACAGATGCAGAAAACCACAAATGGAAAGCACCAGCAAAAAAAAAATAAAAAGAAAAAAAATGCGGCTTCATCCCCATGGTGAGGAGACTTCTCTTCAGACTATGGACCATCGGAATGGCACTAGAGTGGTTTCTTCCCTCCTTCCTTTCCTCCTTCCTTCCCTCCTGCCTTCCCTCCTGCCTTCCCTTCTGCCTTCCTTCCCTCCTGCCTTCCTTCCCTCCTGCCTCTCTTCCTTCCCTCCTGCCTTCCTTCCCTCCTTCTCTCCTTCCCTTTCGTCTTTCTTTCCTTTCTTTCCTTTCTTTCCTTTCTTTCCTTTCTTTCCTTTCCATGTATCATTCCCACCCCCACCTTCTTCTTTCTCACTCTTCCCTTCCCTCTCACTTCTTACGCTTCTCTGTGAAGAGTCTGTGTGAATTTTGATGGAGAATATCATACCTTTCATGACTGGAACTTTAGGAGAGCTACTGTAAAATCTAAGAAACCCTGAAGTTTACATTGTGAATACGTAGTGTTATTGTTTTGCCAATGGCCTCTTACAGATACGTCATGTTAACCTTCTACTAACATGTCTCACTCATAGGTATATCTCAAACTTCTGAAAATCTGGCAACTGCAACAACAAGTCTTAATCTGAAAACTGTATATGCATATACGTGAGGCTGGTGTTTTATTCAGATATTCAATACCATCTAGGGCAATGAAAGTTAAAGTGAAGAAAAAAATGCATTTTTTTTTTTTTTTTATTTTCAGGATTTTTGAAACACTGTGAGGAAATACTAGCCAAATTAAAATACCTACTTGATATATGTAGTCTCAATAACTACCTAGCCTCATGGTTACGAGTATTTTGGAATAACATTTCAACTTTAGCAGCACTGAACATTTTGCAGAACCTTTCTGTTGATTGATTTACCAGTATTTCTGGCCCAAATACTCCTCAGTAACTTCTTATCCTCCTATTTGAAGGAGCTTTCATAATACAACTTTCTTCATACAGTACTCTTATCTCATCATTGCCTTTTTGTCTTTCAGAGGTGCTTAGTCTCTGCATACAATGTCTCAATTTCAGAAAGTCATACAAATGTAGGAATATGCTATATTGGGGGAAAAAATGGAAAAATAACTTATTCTGCACTGATTAGGTGTTGAAGCACTGAAAAAGAAAGCCTGGTGAACATAAGGTAATGGAGCATGACACTGCTAATTATGGGTACAGGGAGAGTTCTAGAAAGATTACAATAACAGTCTGAATGGAAATTGAAAGGAAATAGAAAAAGGAAAAAAATCAATCAGTAATAAATTTTCCAATATTACGAATCAACAGTAGACAGTCGGTCACTAGCTCATGAGTTTCCCAGTTCTGTGTTGAGCCTTCCTGGAAAATGTGATGGCAAAGGAATAGTTTATAGAGGCTGTCTGCTAGCACATCTGTAAATAACAAGCACATCAAGCATGTAGAAAAGCCCCCTGTAACTACAATACAAGAGAGTATTTATTAACAACATTTTTTCTATTTTTTTCAAATTCTTTTATGCAGATTATACCAGTCTAATTGCATCAAAAGAGAATGTCTGTGTGCTAGTTTTTATTCTCTGGCACTACAGGGCACATTTTAGATGGAGACCTTGAAAGTTCAACATCTAATTCCTTTCACAATATGCTATTTATTTGTTGCATAAGGTCAGATACTCTGCAGATATTCTTTCCTTGAGCATATGCCTTTACCTGCATTAATCCATTTCTCAAGCAAATCAACGGGCCTTAAACTGTAACTGGTAGTAAAAGGTTGGTAGCTATATTCTGAGAAATGGTCGATTCTTTAGTTTCTTGCATGTTACTTAGTTCAAATGTGTTTGTTCAAGAACTGTAAGACACTTGTGGCAGACTATGTTTAAATACATCCACACACAATTTTGTTGTGTGTTGAGTTACAATGGCATGTTTTCTCACATTTTTATCTTCATAACTACAAAATACATAGGGGAAATCACACTTTTGAGTAGGATTAATTAAGTGGAGTATGTTCTGATGACTTAACCAGCATTAGAGTGCCATAACTGTGGTTTATGTTGTTTATGTCATATTAACAACAGTAGTTAACACACCAATACATGTTGCTTAATTGCACAAGGCAATGTACTCTGGTGCATTTGGAGGAATGTGGCCAATAGGTCAAGAGAGGTTCTTGTTCCTCTCTACTCTGTCCTGGTGAGGCCACATCTGAAGTACTGCATCCAGTTCTGGGATCTTCAGTTCAAGAGGGATAGGGAACTACTGGAGATATTTCAGTGGAGGGCCACTAAGATTATTAGAGGACTGGAGCATTTCCCTTACTAGAAATTGCTGTGAAAGCTGAGACGCTTTATCTTGGACAAGACTGAGATAATCTTATCAACAATTTTAAATATGTAAAGGGTGGATCTAAGTAGGTCAGGGCCACTCCTTTCACAGTGACTCTCAGAGATAAGCCAAGGGACAAAAGACATAAACTAGAACATCTACATAAAGATAAGGAAATTTATATTTTTACCTTTTTAGCAGCGCACTGGAACAGGCTGCCCAGATGGACTAAGGAGTTTTCTTCCCTGGCACATCCAAATCCAGTCTGCACATGTTTCTGTGTGATCTTCTCTAGAAAAACGTGTTCAAGCACGTTTGTTTCTGACAA
Organism: Phoeniculus purpureus; assembly: GCA_028565055.1. Lineage (NCBI taxonomy): Eukaryota > Metazoa > Chordata > Aves > Bucerotiformes > Phoeniculidae > Phoeniculus > Phoeniculus purpureus. Next base: position 7,227 of record JAOXOE010026949.1, read on the forward strand.
ATAGTTAGACAACAAAACTAACTAGCAAGGAATCTTGTAGAACTGCTCCCACTGAAAATTATTCAAGTATTTTCAAAACATTTAATTAAACGTACTTATCTTGATTTCAACAAGAATTAAATATCATTTCAGGTCTACAAGTCCATATTGGGGAATAGAATATATAATGTTTGATGTAGACAACAATCTTTATTGTACTTATTGAGCAAAATTTTTTTCAATAGCCTTTTTTTTCCCCTTCGGATTCTTCAAAATATACCATATACATTTTTCCTTGTATTATCTAAACAGATATAATTGATATCACTTTCATTGAATATTGCCATCTTGATAATGTATGCAAACAACTTTTTCCATAAAGAGAAAATGCCATACTTACTAGACATACTCAGAATACATTCAAAATGTACATTGGAGCTCACAACAATAAGAAGGAAGCAAGATGTAAAATTGCAGATGGTTTGCCTTGTTCAGACCACTTTGTTTACTCTGTAGGCCATAATTTATTTATCAGTATGTAGCATAATACCCATTTCCCTTCTTCCATTAATGCTGTCAAGAGGCCAAACTAATAAAAGATACATGATTTTACTTCTAGTACTAATAGACACTAAAAACTATGTAATTTACTGTAAGAATAATGGAGTCCGCTGATTCAAGGTATGGAATTACTTAGGATACTTTAACTGAGTTCAACTGAACATAATTTTACTCAGACACATTAGCTGGTCTGTGTCAGCTGGTACAGGCATATTTACTTGGAAATGCCTGTACACTGTACCAAGCTAACTCCAAATTCTTTTCACTATGATGACACAAAACAGATGGCTCAAAATTATCAGTTAAAATTATTTTGACAGAAAATTGGTTTTCGGCATAGTAATCTTTGCTTGTAAGCGAATGTGCTTCCTGTGGAAAGATCTCATCATTTCACCCATAAAACTGGTTCTCAAAACGTGAGGTTACAGAGTATTTTTCAGTGAAAGTCCACAAGGGTGTGTCACGGATTTATTGCTAAAATGTTTGGTATATTCAGCCTTCTCTTTGGACCCAGTTTCTCAGATGCTTTATATCTTGCATAATGTAATGCAATTTCATCAAATCATTGCTGGCTGAAAGAGAAATCTTTGTAGAATATCATGAAACAAAACTTTTTGTGAGGGACTTCAAAAAATAATCTTTGCAAGAGATACTTCAACAGCAACTTTCATAGATTGATCCAGTACAAACCAACAATTTTTTTCCACTAATCAGCTTTTTTTAAGCTTTTCTTGCACATCCCATTCTCCATAAATAACATATATGACGTTGAACGGAAACATTGGCATTTCTTTACAAGAATTCTCTCATATCGTCTATATATATTTCCATTTCCTTTGATTTAAAATGAGTGCTATATGTACATGATATACATACTGTATGACTATGTAAATTTGCCATTTGTTGATGGATGAAAGTAGAGGCTGTGAAAATATATGTATCCTTCTGCTTTATTTTGCTGAATTCAAGCCTCATTCCAAATGCTTTAGTTCTGCATGTTTTTCCTATACTTTCGCTTTCTCTTCTCAAAAACCCTCTCTTGTTGTTCTGATGTAGTCAGTAGGTTTGATATTTGAACCAGATAAGTGGCTATCAATGCTTATTTATTATTTGCTTTAAATTAAAGAAAACCAAATTGGACATTTATTTTCAGCAACCATACTTTAAATTTAATTATCTAAGAGTCTTTGCTAAGAAAGAGTAAAATAAACCAGCATCTGATACCTCATCAATACAGTCAAAGAATATTTGGTTCAAAAATTTTATGTGACCTGTTTACTATTTTTGTAATAGCATGAACAAAACTTTAAACAGCAACATTTCCCCGAATTATTTGAGTGAGATTCTGTGTGTAAAATCAAGTCAGGCACTTTAATATCTATGAGCAAATTGACCTGTAATAATTAAAATAATGTTTACTCTAGAACTATACATACTAAAGAAGAACAGTAAGAAAAATCAATAATCTTGTCAATGTGCGTTTCTTCATGATCTTCTAGTAACCCATGGAGATGCCCATATAAAATATCTGAGTAGTTTGTTTAGCATTAATGTTTCTTCATAGGTGATCACATAAAGTTCAGCATTGAGAACAAGTTCAGAAAACTTGGAATATGTTTAGACTATTTTCATTGGACTACACCTGGTTGAAACAGCAATTGTGAATTTATAAAACTCTATAACTGTTTTGCATATTCAAATCAAAATTCCGCACTTTTTGTTAAATCTTTATATTAAGCCAGAAATAGATTTGTTCAAAACTGAATAAGTAGTCAGTAATAGACAAAAAAAAAAAACACCACAAACACAACAAAAAAATCTTGTTTTATAATACTTAGCACACATTTTAAAAGTTCAGCTGTTACTTGCAGATATTTTGAGACTAATTCACTACAGGTGTGTCATAATTTCTAAAAAATAATTATTTATTTCATGAACAAATATATTTGCATAAAATCAGAGAAGTATTTCACAAATAGAAAACCAAGTTTATTATTTGTTGAATATAATAAAGTTATAATAGAGATGTAAGTCATATTGCAACAAAATTAAGCATGATAAAACATGATTACTTATTTCTACCATCCTTTCATCAAGTTCATTTCACTCCCAGTTTTGTTAAATTTCTTGTTATTCACATATTAACTGATGATACCCCATTCCTGCAATTGACGGTTAGACATAACTACAGTCTAGTTGAATTTTTCAGTAAAAGAAGAAATGCTGACTATTCCTTTATTCCTCTAGAAAAATGTAGGTTATATCATAGCCATTGTTAGGCAAAAAGGCAAGAACAAATAAAGTCTGTTGTTAATTTACACCACAAATATAATTTATGAGCCCTCATTACTGAGTCTGTAGTCTTTTTGATCTTTGTATGTTGAGATCATATTGATATGGAACATCTTGTGAATCCATTGTCCCTCATCCTGTCCCTGTACACAAGTGAAAAGAGGTTGTCACTGCATTCTTGATGCCCAGACCTCATGTATTTATAGAAAGTCATTAGATGCCTTTTCAGTCTTCTCCTCTCCAGACTCAATATCTTGAGGTCTTCTAGCTTTTCCTCATAAGACAGGTATTCCAACCATTTAGTCATACTTGTAGTACTTCATTGGACTCTCTCAAGTAGATCTCTGTCCCTTTTGAACTGAGGAGCCCAGAACTGGACACAATACTCCAGGTTAGGTCTCATTAGGACAGGGTAGAGTGGGAGGACATCCTTCCTCAATCTGCTGGACATACTCTTCTTAATGCACCTCAGGATACTGTTGGCCTTCTTGGCCACAAGGGCACATTGCTATCCCATCTGTACTTTTTGTTGTTGAACCTCATTGGGTTCCACTTTGCTCAGCAATCTAGTCTGTTCAAATCTTACTGAATGGTCACATAGCCTTCAGCTGACCCTCTCAGCTTCATGTTATCAGCAAACTTGCTAAGAAGACACTCTGTCCCATCATCAAGGTCATTGATAAAGATGTTGAACAGGACTGGACTGTGAACACTCATCCTTGGGTGGACTCCACTAGTTACAGGTCTCCAGTTGGACTCTGCACCACTGATCACCACTCTTTGGGCTCTGCCTTCTCAAGAGAGGTGCTCCAACCCTAATGGAAAGAGACTTTGCTCCCTGTTGGTGCTCTCTCTAATGGAGAGAGAGTTTAAAAGAAACAGACGGGCAACAAAACACCTCTGGAGAGGTTTCTTAATTAGAATTTAGTTTTTCAAAACAACAGAAAAATCTTCAAGGTACAAAGTACGCTGGGGCTTGATGAGATTCTGATGAAAAAACATTTTTACCTTTTAGCTGGTAGGACTTATTGGCAAGACTTTAAACTAGAATTAGTGGGGAAGGTGGACACCACAAGGAAAGCCAAAAGTAAGCCAAGGACATGGCACCATTTCAGAATGGTAATGCTATTGGAAACATTTACACTGCTCTAGGGACCACAGAACATTAGAACCATATCTGAATTGCTAGTTCAACAATGAACATAGTATGAGAAACAAACATAATGAACCGGAAACATTCATTTATTTACAGAACTATGGTGTTATTGGTGTTACTAAGACTTGGTGGAATGAGTCCCACAAGTGGAGTGCTAGACCAGAGGTCTACAGGCTGTTCAAGAGGGATAAGCAGGGCAGGTAAGATGGAGGAGTTCCACTATATCTAAGGGAGTGGTACGCGTTGACTTATGGTGAACAATGATGCAGTTGAGAGCCTCTGGTTAAGGATTATACCTCAAGAAGCAAAGCAGATGTCACACACAAGTAGTGCTTGTTGTGGTGTGTCAGTCTGTCATAATGTAAGCACTTGTGAGTTATTTTACAGGTAATTTGAAGAAATTTCTAAATTTGCAGCTCTTGTCCTTATGGGAGACATCTGGGAATACTAACTATACTGAAATAGCTAGCAAGTCTGGGAAAATTTTGAACTTTAGGATAACTTATTGTCACAAGCACTCAGTGCAACAACTAGGAAAGATTGCTCCAAAACTTATTATTTGTGAATAGAAGAAGATTAGTGGAAGATGTGGTGGTAGGTGTCAGTCTTGGGTGCAGTGATGAAGAAATCATTATGTTCAAATTTTTTGAGATAATGAGAAAGAAAAGGTCAATGAAGTTGGTACCCTGGATTTAACGAGAGTGAACAATATGGCCAAGCCCTGGAATAGACTTCCTAGAGAAGTGGTCAATCCTGGGCAGCTGTCAGTGTTTAGGAGGTATTTGGACAATGACCTTGACAACATGCTTTTTTTTTTTTTTGGTCCTGAAGTGTGGTCAGGCAGCTGGATTAAATTATTGTTGTAAACTCTTTTCAACTAAAGTATTCTACTTCAAGTAGCTCTGACACAATGAAAAATCTTTTTTGATCGTATTTCAATCAAATACAATGATAACATGCTTCTCTGACAATCTTTTTTTAATATTATTGAATAAATGCCTGAAATAGTTTGGTGTTTTACATATGTCCATAATGCAAATAGGGCCTATTCATATTGTCAGCAAAAATGAGAATACCTATGACTCTAAAAATGCATTTTGTTTCTTATTCTCTATATTTGACTTTTACTTCTCTTTAACCCACCTTTTTAGCCATATTTTCAAATTACTAACTTTAGTTCTTTGGTATTTGGTGAGAAATATTAAAAATCTTTGTTGTACATATATAAAATTTTTATACTGCATTTCTTCAATATGCAAAATAATGATATATAGACCTGATAGAATTTGACACTAATTAACATTGAATATATCAATAGCATTATAGGCCAAAAAGAGAGAAATGTGAAATTGAAAAACATGGTTATGAACAATGGCATTTTGATTAAGAAGAAAATGCTGAGTTCTGGATCATAAAATTTAAAATCAGAGTATAATTTTTTGCATTATCAATGAGCGATGTAACGCATTCCCTGCTTTGTTTAATCTCTATCAGATTTTCATCTACATAGCATTCAATATGAATTCATTCACATAATAAAACCAGAAATAATTGTTGTCATCATTATTTTTCCTGTAGCTACTGGACATATCTCCAAGGAATAAAGTAGTTTGGAATTTGAAAGAAAAGAAATAAGACAAATGTTACTAATGTAAATTATGTCATATGTCAATAATGCTATGTCATCATTAGAAATAGGTAATGGTAGATAGTAAGTTTCCAGCTCTCTAGGTGTCTAGAATTTCCAGTTCATTATGTCCAAATGGTATTTTTTAAATAAAATTTTTATTTAAAAAAAATTTTAAAAATTAAAAAAACTAACATTGTTTTTAGTCTCTACCTTTAAATTATATTTCACATTTCAAAATAATTATTTTTGTGTGATTTTTTCATACCTTATTTATATATGTATCAGCATCAACTTCGTTTTCTGAAAGTGTCCTCCTTTAAGAAATGAGGAGGAATACTCACAAAAAGTTAGATTTATTTTAAAAATTCTACTTCAACTTAGCTAATTAGCTAATCAAGTACAATTAAGTTATTTAGTGATTCAATTCCTAGCTTTTGAAGTGTTACCACAAATGTTATGCAACTACAGAGCAGTTCTAATCAAGTTTTTATCTAACAGATTATCCTTCTGTATGTTAATAGTACTGAGTGACAGAAATGTTGTAGTCTATTGTCTATCAATTTTGCTGCATATAGAAAAGTCTAACATGCTGAATATTGGATGAAATGGTTGTATACAAAAGAAAAGCAATTACAAGTATGTAAAATACAGCTTGTGTGTAAAAAATACTAAAACAATAAAGAGAAGAAAAACATGGTAAGCAGTGTGTAAAAAACTGTAGGAATGTTATTACAAAAATAATAAAAGCAGATAAATTTTTTTTAATAAACAAACCCAAAAATAAATATAAAAGAAGTTTTAAAATTAACATGATTGTGTTTTAGGAAGTTGGCTTAGCTTTACTTTTAAATGTATTATACAACATCTTAGTTGCAACCAGTTTTACGTGATCAAGTCAGAGGCTGCATTGTAGTGTTTTGTGTGTAAAATGATCTTAGATAAGATTGCAAAGATTGGCCATGGATTTGCAAAAGACAATAAAAAGCTTACAGATTCACAATAAGCCTTGATGGCAAGTTCAGTCCCTCTAATATTCTGTGAGGATGCTTTAGTCTTAGAGCTACAATATTCATAATCTGTTTGTCCTATCACAATTACTCAGATCAGAACTACATCTCATCTCCTGAAAAAAAACCCAACACCACAGCAGGTGGAATGCAATTCATTTTAATTTTTTATAGTGATATTATGTGTCTTAATATGTTTTTAATTCATGAACTCTACTTGTGTAGTAGTTCAACCCTGGCTGGAGGCCATATGCCCACCAAATACACTCTATCACTCCACCTCCTTAGATGGACAAGAGAGAAGAAAATGTAACAAAAGGCTATCAGGTAACTGCTCTTTCCAAATAATAGCAGAATGGGTCACTGTAACGGAAGATGTTGGCCCTCTGACTGTTGCCGATTATATGGATAAATTATAGAGATTTGAGGATGTGATTGTTCAACCAGCTTGGATTGCAGCTGTGAGTAACTGACTAGATTGAGTGAATAGCCCAACTAGTTGAGAGGAGAAATTGGAAAGTAAATTGAGTGAATTCCTGGAGACTGTGAAGAAGATGCTCAAAGAGATGGTGCAAGGTAACAACTGATTCCATAGAAAGAATTCAAGCTACAGTTGCCCCAAAGAGATCATCTCCAGAAAGGACAGTCCAAGGGCAAGTCCATCAAGATAAATCTCAACATATGCATTGGTAACCCTTGAGAGATTTTGGGGACGACATGAATTAGATGGAAACACAAGCCTACCTTGGCCCTCTGGATATGGCTATAAGACACATTGAGGGTGCCACTAAAGATAAAGTGAGAAAAAAGATTGCTCAGTCGTCTTGGAGAAGATCTCAAAGAAGATGGAACTCTGAAATTAGTTTTCATAGCAGTGATTCCTCTCCTCAGAAGGAAGAGAGTGAAGCTGAGCAATATAGAATCTCTGCCTCCAGCCAGGTGGAGGAAAGGGACAACCCAGTCGAAACATATAGATCCAATAGCCTGGCACCTCCAAACCTGAGCAGTATAAGGCAGATACTGGTGCTGAATGCCCTCCAATACCTTCAAAATTCAGAAGATCAGAATCCGTTACTATTTGTGATATTACAGAAGACTTCCAAAAACTAAACTTACTGGAAGCAAAACTAAGCCTAACTAGAAAGCAATGGAAGAAATATCATATAGGGACTAGCCCTAATGCTCCATGTATTTTGGGCATAGATTTCCTACAAGGCAGATATCCAAAAAGATATAGGTGGGCCTTGAGTATAGCAGCTGGACAGACTAAGAAATGCAAACAGCTGTCTACATTGCTGAGTCTCTCCGACAATCCCTCTGTGGTGGGCCTGATGAAAGTGGTTGAGCAGAAAGTTCTAGTTGCCTCTCAAGTAGTACATCACAGGCAATACCATATTAACATAGACTCCCTGATCCCCATACAATGATTTATTTGTCAATTAGAACATCAAGGTGTCATCAGCAGAGCCCTCTTAATCTTCAATAGTCCTATCTGGACTGTAAGAAAGCCTGGGAGAAAATAGAGGCAAACTGTGGATTATCATGGTTTGAACAAAGTCATGCCACTACTTAGCTCAGCCGTATCAGATATGATGGAGCTGCAGTATCAGCTAGAGTCTTGAGAAGCTAAATGGTATGCCACAGTTGATGTTGCTAATGCATTCATCTTCATTCCCCTTACAGCCAAATGTAGGCCGCAGTTTACCTTCACATGGAGGGACGTTCAATACACATGGAATCGATTGCCCTGGGGGTGGAGGCATAGTCCAGTTATTTGCTTTGGAGGAAGGTGGAGTCTCTGAGCATCCAAAATACATTGATGATATCGTAGTATGCAGCAACTGTTCAGCGAAAGTCTTTGAAAAAGGTAAGAAGGTGATCAATATGTTGCTTAATGCCAGTTTTGTACTTAAAAGAAGCAATGTAAAAGGGCTTACTAAAGGAATCCAGTTTCTAGGAGTTTGGTGGCAGGACAGTCACCATCATATTCCCATTGACTTTGTTAGTAGGATAACATCCATGTCACAGCTTGTTAACAAGAAAGACATATGTATTCTCAGGAGTGGCTGAGTTTTGGTGTACGTATATTCTGGGATACAGTCAGATTGTGAAGCATCTTTATGAGGTGACCCAGAAAAAGAAGGATTTGAGGCCCTGAGCAGCAAACAGCATTTGAGCAGACTAAACACAAGATAGCCCATGCAATGACTTTGGGGCCTGTCCAAATTAGACCAGAGATTAAGAATGTACTTTATGTCTGCCGGAGATAACAGCCTGAGCTGTAGCCTTTGGCAAAAGGTACTGGGGGAGACATGAGGCCATTTCCTTGGCTTTTGGAACCAGGAGAATCGAGGCTTAGAGGCTGATTACACCCCCACAGAGGAAGAAAACCTAGCTGCATACAAAGGAGTTCAAGCTTCATCAGAAGTGGTTGGTACTGAAGTACAGCTCCTCCTTGCACCCCAACTCCCTGTTCTAGGATGGATATTTAAAGGAAAAACTGTGTCTATACCTCATGCTACTGACACCACCTGGAGTAAGTGGACCAGTCTGCTAGCCCAGAGGACTCATATCAACAGTATCAATCACCCTGGCATAAAGGAAATTATTTCCAACTGGCCAGAGGGGGAAGATTCCACTTGAAGAGATGGTGACTCGGGCAGAAGAAACCCCAGCTTAAAATGAACTTCCAGATGAAGAGAAGGTGTATGCCTTGTTTACAGATGTATCTTGCCATTTAGTAGGAAAGCAGTAGAGACGGAAAACTGCTGTCTGAAACCCCACTAGAAAAGCTGCAGAAACAAGAGAGGGAGAAGGAGGATTGAATCAAGTTGCAGAGGTAAGATCTGTCCAGGTGGCCTTAGATGTTGCAGAGCAGAAACAATGGCCGTTGCTCTATGTCTACATGGACTCGTGGATGACACTGTGGGGATGGCTTAAAGACTGGGGGCAGAAAAACTGGCTGTGTAAAGATAAACCAGTCTGGGCTGCTGATCTATGGCAGGACATCACCCCCCGGCTAAAAAGATTGAAGATGAAGGTGTGGCATATAGATGTCCGTATACCTAAAGGCTCAGCTACTGATGAGCAGCAGTGTAACTGCCAGGCAGACCAGGCAGCTAAAGTTTTTAAGATAGATCTGGACTGGAAACATAAAAATTAATTGTTTTTAGCTTGGTGGGCCCATGATACTTCTGATCATCAAGGTGTAGATGCTACCTATTGATGGGCTTGAGACTGAAGAGTGGATTTAACCATGAATGCTACAGCACAGGTTACTAAAGACTGTGACATACGTGTTGCTACAAAACAAGCCAGACGAATTAAACCCTTGTGGTATGGGGAATAGTGGTCCAAGTGTAAGCATGGGGAAGCATGGCAAATCAATTATATCCCCCTTCCCCAGACACATCAGGGTAAGCGATATGTGCTAACCATGGTGGGGGCAACCACCGACTGGTTGGAGACATACTCTGTACCTCATGCAACTGCTCAAAATACTATCTAAGGCCTTGAGAGACAAATGCTGTGGTGACATGGCACCAGAAAAGGTCAAGTAAAAAAATGGAACAAATTTTAAGAATAGTTCTGTAAATTATTCTATTATTCTCTGGGCTAGAGAAAATGGTATTGACTGGATATGTCATATCCCCTACCATGTGCCCACATCAGGAAACAGTGTGACGGTCTGCACAAGACTGAATGAGCAGGCATGACAAGATCACGCTGTGTCTTCTTGTACCCAGAGTGAACTCTTGACCTAACCACGGAGACAGAATGTATGGGACTGTGGTTGTAGGTAAAGAAGCAGCAGGAACAGAAAGCAGACAGTGCTGTCGGACCATTGTGGGTCATAAGTGCTTAATTGTGTAGCCTGTTTAGTGACAATAGTGGCCAATCAGCAAGAAGTAAGTAGTGTTTAGAGGTATTGTAAGCCATTCACTGCTATTGTAAAGCGTGTATCAAATCATATATAAGGAGCTCTTATACACTTAATAAATGAATACTTTCTTGCATCAAGCTAAGTTTCTGTCCCAATCGTGGCAAATGGTGAACCCTGACGTGATTCAGAGAATCTGCTTACAGCCGGTCACGACTCCCATAGAACTTTGAATGAGCTACTGAAATTAAGCACGAAATTGGCCAACAAAACCTCTTGCACCAAGACTCAAGGTGAGCTGTGGGATAGGACGGGAAACCAGGCTTCTGATCCAGATAGAGAGTTTATGATTCAATTAAAGCATTATTGAAGAAACATGGGAAGGCTATCTTGGGACACGATCTTAAATGCATCCTTAAGTGAGTGAAAGTAAAGATTCCCAATGTGACTGATGCCACTATCTTTACTGTAAAGATACGGGACTCCATAGGGGTTAAGTTGTGGGATGCAGCAACTAACGGGGATTCTGAAGCACACTCCATGCTTCCAGTATGGAAGATAATCTTTGAGAGTCTTAAATCACAAGAGCAAGGTTGGGAAACACTGAGGAACAATCCTTAAGCTCTCTCCAGCCTTTGGTGCCTCCCCTCAAATCTATTGCAGCAGCAGTAAGCTATCTGCCTGACTCTAGCCCTTTAGACCCCGGTGACACAGACACTGAGGATGAGCCGGATCTCTTTCCCCCAGATCGACACCAGACATCAGCAAGCTATAAGAAACAAGCCTTGTGGGAGGGGGAGATGGCTATAGCGGGTGAGATAGTCTCTCCTGTCATTTATCAAGAGCGAGATGGGAGGGGGCAAGGGCAGCATATAATATGGGAACTTTTTCCTTTTCAAATGGTCAAGGAGTTGCAATGAACAATTACTGAGCATGGTTTAGCATCACTGTATTTTGGAACTTTGTTGCAGAATGGTTTTGCTACCTATACGTTTACCCCACATGATGTCTACACCATCGTGCAGTTGGTCCTGACTCCAACCCAATACTCTGTGTGGGAAGCTCAGTGGCACAGGGGCTTGAGAGCGCTATTGTTGACCTATTCTGTGAGATAATGGGCAAAAAGGCTGGATGTGGTGGGGAGTCCGTGCTCCACCAACATGCATGCCGAAAGTAGTTACATTTCAGCTTTTATTTGTTCCACCCACATCGTGTCCTTCTCCCACTGGTCATCAGGGTGAAGGCAGATGTCTTCCTCCCTGGGATCCTAAGCAACTCAGGGCAGGGCATATGTGAGCCCAGCAACACCTCAAACTGTTAGCACAAGCTGGTTCTATCCAAATTGATAGAGTATCATATCGCATAACACTTCTTATTTCATCCCAACTCACATGACATAACATTTCATGAATAATATGGCATAACTCTTCCCATTTCAACTTGAATTATATCCTCCTTTCTCACAATCCTTCCCCCTTTTTATAAACCTTTTGATTTGTGTTTGTCTTTCAAATCTTTGCAAAATTAATACTTCTATTTTCACGCTTTCCGGATCTTCCCTTTGTATTGTATAGTTGACGGACTCAATGCTTTTTATCATATTACTTAGAAGAGGGAGAAGACAAGGGATGAACAATAACAATAACATAAACATAATTAATCCTAAGAACAGCCCTTTAGGCTCCCCAAAATTCCTCCACATACGTAACAGTTTGTTACATTTAACAATTTTGCTACAGTTTCTGCTAGATTAACAAACGGACTTTCAACTATGGTTGGATATACACTACTCCAGTTTCCATCTCTTGGTAAAATTAATGGAACACCAGGGTCTCCATTGAGCCTTTTATTGATTCCTCTTTAACCCATACATATAAAATCATTCCGGGATCTTTTCCTTGCTTAAAGATATGGATTATTATTCTGCATTTTCCCTACTAGTCTCCATTCTTTATGAAGTGTTCTTACAGAAACACAGAATCACAGAATCATCATAGCTGGAAATGACCTCCAGGGTCATCGAGTCCAACCTTTATCCTAGTATCTAACTGCTAGGCCAGACCCCTAAGTGTCGCATCCACTCCTTCCTTAAACACCTCCAGGGATAGTGACACCAGCACCTCCCTGGGCAATCTATTCCAGTACCTAACCACCCTCTCAGTAAAGAACTTCTTCCTAACATCCAATCTAAACC
>JAOXOE010026950.1:0-19916 GCA_028565055.1 Phoeniculus purpureus
AGATAATAGGATAAAGGTTGGACTCGATGACCCTGGAGGTCCTTTCCAGCCATGATGATTCTGTGATTCTGTGATCTGCCTGTGTGATGGCACTTGCAGATCAGTCAAAGAAATAATTCCTGGGAGCACTTTGCCATTCCCACAAGTTCCAGAAGCTCAGATGAAAATAGATAAAGTTACCTCTGAACATCTAGAGGAAAATTCAGACAGACTGCATTCTTAAGTAGCCTTGGTCTGCTCTGGCATTTCTCTGGAGGCGGCTCATCTTGGATGTAGCAAATTTATATCTCCATAGCATATGAAAATGTGGAAAAAGTTCCTAACAGTTCAGTAAATCATTATGGAGTTTATCAAAGTAATTAGTTAATATTGACTTGCATGCTGTCGAAGTAAAGCACAGTGCAGAGCAAGGTCAAGAAATTTGGCAGTGACGAGCATCTCTGACTCTCAAGAAAAAGAAGAGGAAAGTGTTTTCACAGAATCACAGAACATTAGGGATTGGAAGGGACCTTGAAAGATCATCCAGTCAAATCCTCCTGCCACAGCAGGATCACATAGACCAAGTCACACAGGAACATGCCCTGGTTTTAAACATCTCCAGAGAAGGAGACTCCACAACCTCCCTGGGCAGCCCCTTCCAGTGCTCCATCACCTCCACTGTGAAGAAGTTCCTTCTCATATTGATGTGGAACCTCCTATGTTCCAGCTTACACTCATTGACCCTTGCCCTATCATTGGATGCCACTGAGCAGAGCCTGGCTTTATCCTTCTGACACCCCCCTTTCCATATTTATCAACATTAATGGGATCACCCCTCAGTCTCCTTTTTTCCCAGCTCAAGAGACCCAGCTCTCTTAGCCTTTCCTCATCAGGGAGGTGCTCCACTCCATTATCTTTGTGGCTATGCGCTGGACTCTCTCCAGCAGCTCTGTCTCCTTCTGGAAATGAGGGCCCCAGCACTGGACACAATATTCCAGATGCAATCTCATCAGGGCAGAGTAGAGGCGGAGGAGAACCTCTCTCAATCTAGTAACCATTGCCCTTCTTATCGCTCCCAGGATGCCATTGGCCTTCTTGGCCTCAAGGGCCCATTGCTGGCTTGTGGTCATCTTGCTGTCCTCCAGGATCTCCAGGATGTTAGGGACATGATGTGAATTTGTCAGTGGTGACAAATCAGTAGACAGCCAAGAATTTATGCTGGAAAGGGAAAGGTTTATAAATTCCAGATGAATTGACTGGTTATTTGAAGAGATGAGTGGACCAAGAATGGCTCATGGGAGAAGGACCTGTTGGAAGACACGTGGGCAGAAATATCAAATGAATCTTAAATGCTGAGACACAATCAATGTTAAGACAGTAAAATGTAAGGAAGAAAATGGAAAATGGCCTAAAAATTTTTCAATCGAAGTTTTACCACATTCAGTGGAAATGATTTCTGTCGGCAAAAGGTGGAGGAAGCTGAAGCGATCACAAGGGAAGTTGAAGAACTTGACGCAGTGACAGTGAATGTGTAGAGGAAGAATAAAAATTGAAGCAAAAATTGGTGAGGAATTTGAGATCTAAAACATCAGAGTGTTTTCTCCTGATAATAAACATCAGTGGATTTGGGAGACTTAGTTAATAAAGAGTGAAAAGATGAATGAGAAAAGAGAAGGAAAGATGGGGAAAAAATGGAGCTTGAAAATGAAGGGGGATGTTAGTAGTTAGTTGACATAAAATACAATCAGAGGGACACGCTCTTGGAGTGCGCTGGCCATTAAGGAACAAAAGTGTGTACATATCTTGAGGGTAACCTGACTTGTTCTGGTGTTATGAAAGGCAGCTCATGTCAGGAGGTGGAATGTTTTTCTTGGTAGTGATTTATCCTGTCAGACAGTATCGATTTTAATTGTGTAGAAGGTATTACAGCAAAAATGGCAGCTCCACTCCGCTCACGCTTGCCAATTCCTGGTTAACAGACTTCTTGTGCACAACTGTTCTCTTCAGTTCTGGCAGCATTCCGAAATGTAATTATTGTTTGTGAGGACTGAAAGGGAGAGAGCCTGGTAATGGAAAAAAAACAATAAAATTCTTTACTGAGTCAGCTTCTTGACTTTCTGATAATCAGAGTCTTCTATACAAGCCCCTCCAAAATAAAGTTGCAGGGCTATATATTGAGAGGGAAAATAGAGTGAAGTTGGAAAGTGATGTAAATTACCTCAGTGCAGGAAAACAGTTCAAAACAAAGGATATTTGTTTTGGATTTTGTGCCATAGAAACAACAATATAAAAAAGGTTTTTTCCATAATTTCAGTGAGAATTTTTATTTCCATGTTCATGTTTCCACATTTGTCTGTGTTTAAGACAGAAGGCAATCTTGTTTCCAAGAAAGAATTTAATAAAGCATTGTGTTAGTCTTGGGCTTCTACTAGTGTGAAAATGAGAATATTAACTACTGAGAGACTAAGATCTACCCATAAAATACCTGTAAAGGAAATCAATATTTGAAAATGCAAGCACTACAGTTGTTCTGACATTTCGAAATAGGGACAGAAGGTGATTCCCCCTTTAAAAGTGTTAGTGCGTATCACTGCATACACTGAGCCTTTCGTGGTAAAGTTACTGCAGTTGCTTTATTTCAATGGAAAAAAAAATAGCACAAGGAAATCTTATTTTATTTCAAAAAACTTACACGATTTCTATATATAGTAATGTAGGGCTTCAGTATTCTGAGGAAGTGGGAGTTTTCAGAAAGATGGTTTATTCTATCCGGACTGCACAGAAAAGGCCACCAGAATCACCTCTGCCTGGTGAGTTAATTCACATTTTTTCTCCAAAGATTTCTTTAAAGTGAGTGAAGAAAAAGCCTTCCTTCTGCAAAGTAAAAGTGTCCTTTTCTCCAGTTGATCCATATCTAATACCGAAACTTGTACTTCAACCTGTGGGTTCTTAGCCTTAGCGCACAACAGGAGAGCTGTGCCACCTTGTGTGTTTGGAAGCCATGGATTTCTGCAGTCTCATGGCTTGCTGTCATTAGCTGAGGTTCCTTTTTGTTCTGTGGAGCATAAAGGATGTGAAAGAGGCCAAAATTAGCTTCAAAACTTTCTTGCACCTGCTGTTGGTGATGGTATTTGATCTGTCTTTCTAACACAGGCTACTACTGATTGGACTTTCTAATAGTCCTATTTCATTACAGTGCCCAGTGGCAACAGATGCTGCAAATTGCCCCAAATCAGTTTTTGATTCGAGAGTAGAATGTGTTTTCATTTGAACTTTTGGTTTCAAGGTCATATTTTTTGTGCAGAATTGAAGTCTATAGTATGTGTTAAATATTGTCTGTAAAGATTAAACCTCTAATAGTGATGCCTGGATGCATAAAAACATGAGAAAAGTTGACTAATAAAAAAACCAGACATGAAGGAATATAGATTTTGAGGGCCCTAAGTGGTAATTTCACTTAGGTCTTGAGCTCAACACATACTGAGTATGAACAATGTGAACTACAGTGCCGAACGCTCTGAACTTCTGCTGACCTGGCTGAGGACTGGAGTTGTTTCCAAAGCCTCTCCTATCCCTTTAACAACCCCTGAGTTTCTGCTGCATATTACAGACGGTTTGGTGTAAGTGGAGAGGTTAAATCGCTTGTGCTTTTAACTTGCTCAGCCTTCATTCTGCCGGTAGATGAAACACATGTTCATTCCTTAGAAGTTTCTATGATTTGCATTAAAATTCCAAGACAAATAATGAGAAGACAAGAGGTATGGTTCATCAGGGAGTGGCCACCTCGAGTCGGTCTGGAATCTGGTTAGACTGTAGCTCCTTATGGTGTCAGCAGACAACCTCACAGGAAAAGCAATTCCTAGATAGAATGGGAATATTTGTAGAGAGTCTCTTTAATCAAATAATAGCTTTAGAGAACATAGAGAGATGAATATGCAAAGCAAGTGCTAAGGGGTGTGAAAACTGGTGCTTCAATTTTCCTACTCAGATTTTTACGGGGATTTGTTAGGGTCTGCTAGATTAAGAGAAAAAAGGATCAGAAATTCAGTTGTTAGTTACAAGAGATTATGTAAGTGGCAACTAAATAAATTGAAGATCTCAGGAAAAGTGATTTTGAACTTTTCAGTGGGTCCCTTGGTGCTCAAGAGCTGCTGTTTCCATCACTCCATTGTGTAGGAGAGTTATTCTCCTATATTTTTTAACAAAGCAGCAAGTGCATGTTGTTGTTGCCCCAGTTTGTTTCTAAAGAGGACAAAGTTCAATTCAAGCCAAACAGTAATAAGTGGCCTACAGGTACTGAAGGTATCAGTTTAACTTCAACATTTATATCTGCATGATTCTGAAAAAATAGTCGGAGTATTTTTAATATAAAATCGATTGTATTTAATGTAAAAATAACTTTATTTAATATAAATATGTTTAATATAAAAATAATTTTAGAAAAAATCAACATGCTTTTGCATGTTTTTCCAAAGCTCTGCTTATCATCTTGTGGACCTTCATCAGTCATAGCCAACCTAACCAGCAAATAGAAATGCAGTGAATGCAAAAAACAGTCTCTAGCAAAGTGTAGCTGTACACACAAAACCTAAAATAGCTGTAAAAATAGCTGCTTCATAGAATCATAGAAAGGTTAAAGTTGGAAGGGACCTTGAACTTCATTTTGTTCCAACCCCCTTGCATGGTCAGGGACACCTCCCACTAGACCAGGTTGCTCATATTCCCATCCACCCTGCTCTTGAAAAGTTCAAGGGATGGAGCCTCCACAGCTTCTCCAAGCAGACTGTTCCAGTGTCTGGCTACCTGCACACTAAAGAACTTCTTCCTAAATGCCAACCTAAATCTCTCCTCTTTCAGTTTAAAACCATTACCCCTTGTCCTCTCACCTCCTGCCCTTTTAAACAGTCCCTCCCCAGCTTTTGTGTAGCCCACTTCAGTTACTGGAAGGTCTCTATGAGGTCCTCCCCCTACATGACTGTAGATGTAAATTTCATTCTCTTGTATCAGTCTGCAAAAGTCTGTACAGTCAGTGTGGAAAGACGAGCACGTACAAGGCAGATTCTGTAAAATAAAAAGTGTGAACAAATTAACAGGTAGGATTTTTTGCAGCTAAATGTGTTTGATTGCATTTTCCCTAACATGGTACTTTAGTAGAATCACAGCTATTTGCATGTGATGGAAATGTGTTAGTATAGACTCTTACCACTGTCTGCAGCTCCTGAGAGTGACTGTAGAAATATGGAATTGTGAATTGTACTTAAATGGGCTCTTAGGAAGTTCTTCAGCGGGAGGGTGGCTTAACACTGGAACAGGTTGTCCAGGGTGATGGTTCAAGCCCCATCCCTGGAGATGTTCAGGGTGAGGCTGAACAAGGCACTGGGCCACCTGATCTAGTTGAGGCTGTCCCTGCTCACTGCAGGATGGGTAGACTAGATGACCAAGATCTTTTCCAACCTTGGCCATTCCATGATTCTATGATTCCTTTTCCTGACTATCCCACGTGTTCAAATGTGCCTTACCAGTGCAAGTAATCCTTGTGTGTTTGTGTCCAGGCTTTAAAAGTTTAGCCCTTTCCAGTAAACACATTTGAGTGAAATTTATTTTCCCTTTATTAAAGACCCAGGAGAGTTGATTTTAATCTTGCCACTATGTTCACTGTGTTTTGAATAGTCCCCAAATTTCACTCTGGTTAGCTTATATTTAAACAGAGAGAAATAGAACTATTACGGTGTCTCCTTTGAAGACTGCAGTTCCCTGCTATAAATGAGAGAAGCATGCTCTGATTGCGCTGTTAGGACATCACTTCTGAGTCTAGACAGTTCAGACAGGTCTGCTGAAATCTATAATCAAGTTGATGGCATTGCACTGGTATTCTACTTCCCACTTTGGGATTTTGCTCCGTAATCTCCAGTAGAGTATGTCTAATCTTTACGAGACCCAAAGTCTTTGTATAAACTCTCTGCATTTTCCTCCATGTGTCTCTGTTAAACTGAGCTGTGTCTTCTGGCTGAGCTGTAGAGACATTAAATTATGGAGTAAATCAATACAGCACTGTTATGTCACTGTATCTTTTTCAAAGACCAGCTCAAATTTTCTCTGCTGTAGCTTTGATCCCTCTCATTTAATTCTAAGTACACTTGTTATTATAGTAACTGTTGTTTGTATGTTATTTTAGCTTTTTACTTAAGTAGCTATTTAGCAATTTAAATGAAAATGTAATTAGGTTACATCTGTTTTACATGCCTGTAATACCACGCAGATGTAAACTTCTATTAAAGCCATATTTTCTTTTTGGCAAAACGACGCAAGAATAGAATTGTAGCAATCATGTCATACATCTTTTTCTTTTTTCTTTTTCTTTATAGAGTACACAAGATATATTCCAGTGTTTATGTTGTGATGGTAACAGCCCTTTCTATTTTTACAGGAGCTAACCGGTACAGCGCTTTATTTTAGTTGTACAAGGACAAGTACACTGTTGTGCTGGTGTAAATCCAAAGGAACTCTATGGAAGTCAGTTACAGTTTCTTACCAATCTCATCAGTTTCAGTAACTGACTCTTTCCAGAGCGAGATTCCACTCTGAGGATCTCCACTGAAATAAAGAATCGGTGTGGCTTTACACCGCTAGGAATGACAGCGATGTTTGGCTGTCAGTAGCTTTATTTTAAAGAAAGATGAACTTCTTGCTGGGCTGATCGTACAAAGTGCTGAGTGCCCTCAGCTATTGCTGACTTTGATAGGGTTTTTTTCTCTGCTCTGGAAAGAGAGATAAGAGGTATGGATTCAATTCTGGTTTTACCTCAGTCCTTGTATAGATTCTCAGGGAAAGTACTTGATGACTCTGTACTACTGTAATCGTAACACAGAATCCCTCCTGCCTTATTTGTCCTTTTTTTCAGCTGCGTGCTCTATACGGGTGATTCCTCCTCTTTGTGTATATGGTCTAGCACAATGCCAGGACTGTGAGTAGTGCCCACTAATGCAGGTGGATGTGAGTGAAACCATGAGTTAGATAAACGAATCAGGGTACCTGGTAGTTCCCTAAAGATGATTAGTTGCTGTTAAAACCTATACATTTCTTTGCAATATCTAATTTGTCTATTAGTAGGCGAAAAATATTGAGCATTACATTTTATTCTGTAATGCAGCCCACAACTTTCTGGTAGTGCAATGCCTTGCCACCTGCATTAATGAGATAAGGTTTCTTAGTCAGTTAGTTTTACTTCTATAAGCCTATGTTCAAAACAAACTATTTATATTTTACCTAAAGCAAGGGTGGGTTTTAGGTGACTTTTATTGTTTCAGGATATAATTCTTTTCAATAACTCTGCCTTTCAAGAGAATAATGGTGAAGGACACTTAAGAAAACTGGTGCATGTTTGTACATTTCTCCTATGAACATGTGGGGCACTGATTCTACAGCCATGAACTAAATATGTGAGACTAGATGGAGATATGATCTGAATAGAAATGTAATTTTTTTTTCCTTTTCCTCATATTAAACACTGAAGAGCTGCAAGATTTAGTCTTAAAGTGTGAATTTGATCCAAATAAGGACTTCAAGATAGTCTCTAAAGAGTATTGGAATGGGTAATTTACTGCAAGGATGATTGAAAGCTGCAGAGAGTCAGTGTTACGGGATTGTTTCCCAGTGGTGTCTGGTGCTGTGTACACACTTTGCTGTGAGGTTTGTATTTCAGGAGTGTGTAACTTAATTATTCTAAGTAATCCATAATGACCCACTCAAAACAATTTTCTCCAAATCCATAGTGTATTTGTTTTCCTTTGTTTGTTTAAATTAACTAAGACTGAGACTTATTAAAAATCCACAGTCCAAGTCCTGATGAAAAGTTATTACTAATTAGTTTTATAAATATTGGCAAATCGAGGTTTTTTTCCTATGGATGCAGAATAATTATAACATTTAGTTTTTAAGTGCTTTTTCCACATTTCGTGCCATAGAATTTATCTTTTGCTTTTGCATTAGCCAGGCTGTATAAGATACCTCAAATATTCTTTGTTACTTTGCCAGAGGAGTAGATGGATGCAGAAATCTTTTTTTCACAGAGGGTTCGGTAGATTGGGTGGCTGTTGAGCGGCATGATACATCCGATACACACATAGGATATACTAACAACATGAGAAGAAGGGTTTTTCTAAGCATTATCAGGCAAAGACTGAATCTGGAGTGCTAAGCATGTTTCCCCTTCTCTTCCTTTCTGCATGGAAATATTCTTTTACCCTGTTGGGTAACCAATGCAATTCTCCTTCCCTGTGGGCTGAGCTGTGGAGTACATGCATTCACATTGAGATGATTTATTGATGTGTGTGTATATATATATATAGAGAGAGAGAGAGAGAGAGATGTATACATGTAAGGAATATAAGGAATATCAAATGTAAGGAGAGATGTGTATCGCAGAATCACAGAACATTAGGGATTGGAAGGGACCTCAAATAATCATCTAGTCCAATCCCCCTGCCACAGCAGGATCACATGTGCAGATGTAAACATTTATAGATAGGTAGATATGTGGATACATACAGATTTATAACCTCCTGAGTTTTAAGAATTTTTGTGTGACCCAAAACCATGCATTTGGTACTTTAAGAACTGACTGGGTTTCCATACTGGTGTCAGTGCACCTTGGCTGCCGCTGCTGAGTAAAACTCAGCTTTCTGCACCTCTTGGCATTCCCAATGTGCCTGGGTGAACCCTGCAGAGAATGGCTTAGTGTTAACTTATGTGGTGACTGTGTGATTTATGGTGCCCTTCAGTAGGAACATACACTGTGTGGTGGATTCTTTCTCTTTCTGTCTGCTCCTGGCAGCTGTATCTCAATTTATTAGACGTAAAATGCAACTATCTGGAATTGGCAAGGAGAGCCATCTCAGGGATGTGCTGGTGAGGCTTGTAACACTCTAGTACTTAGACCTGAATCCCCAGCAGCTCCAGCCCTGCTCCTGAAGTGTTCCTCCCTCTTAGCAAAGCAGTGAAACCTGCCCTTCATTGTCCCTACCCTGCCCTTTTATGCTCTTGTGATGTGGTGCTTGTGGTAAACAAAATTGTAGCTGAGTTACGGTTCAGTATTAACTTTGGTTGTGAACACCTCTTACTGATTGAGGCACATCTCTGGGTATTACTATTACTGTTTTAATAGTTTGGAAACAGTCTTGCAAACTAAGGAAACCGAACACATTTTAAATTCAAAGTGTGGTGCAGAGGGGGGTTGTAGCTACATGATTAATAACATTTATTAAAGCACTTGAGGTAGACTGACTTTTCTCCCTTTATGTTATGGCAGCTTTCTTTGCTGAGAAGGAAACTGAGTGTCTCTTCTGACTGCCAGAGTGAGGAAAGAGCACTGGAACCTGGACTCAGTATCAGATCATGTTTCACTAACTGAACAAGATTGATTTATTGTGTTACATCAGGGTTAGATGGACCTGGTGCTGCTTCACCACATGCTATTTCATTCCCTTGTCTACTAAGTATGCAAGTACAAACAGCTTTAACACAATTCTTTACCTAGAAACAAGCCTGAGGCTTCATCCAAATACTTTTAACATATGAAAATTGAGCTGCTTTGAACTTGTATGTTTTTGATAACTGCTTGGTATGCTTCCTGGAGGATCACCTGTAGGCTTTTCTTTCCAAATCCTAATCCCTTTGATTAAGTGCCAGGACAGATAGCTCTCATTGAATAACTCCAGTCTCATAATTCTTCCTTCATTCAGAGTTGAAAGGGAGCTGCTCAAGCTTCAATAGGTAAATACTCAGATTTAGTTAAAGTAATTCAGACACTTAGAAACTGAAATTTTTTTGTTCTGTGACAGAGTTCAGATGGGCTACTGAACATTTACATAGCACTGGCTGCCAGAAGCTGGAGGATGGAAAAACAAAGCAAATTTTTTAGCAAGAAGGATTAAGAGTAGGAAAACTTTGAGAACCAGGCATTGAAAGACAACCTGATATGGAAATTTAGACCCAGAAGTAGGAACGCAGGTACTTTGCTTGACTGCTCTTGTTTTCTTTCTCTGCAAGATCAGACTGTGATGCTGGGCTAAACATTCCATTCCTTCCTTAGCCCTTTTCTTGTTAATAGCTCCCAAACTGGGGAGTAAGCAGGAAAAAAAAAAAAAATCCCATTCTTTTTTATCTTTACAAGTATGCCTGCTGGGAGCAAACCTGAGCCAGTTCAAGATTCTTCTCTTTAAAAGTGTTTGTGCCAGGAGAGTATGATGAGGAATTAGAAATAAACCTGTTAACTGCTGATATCTCAGGGTAATGGAGATATTCTAGCACATGTATGTTTTTGCAGATGTCATTCGCCTATGTGCATAATGAAGCAGTTTCCCCCCCTGTGGAGGACTTAGTGTTCACCTAGGAAATAAGAATATTTCCACGTTAATAATTAGCCTTGGTTAATTCTAGTACAGCTGAAAAATGGAGCAAAACAGTTATGGAAACCACACTGATGCAGGTTTTCACTGCTCCTTCAGCCTGAGGATTTGGTATCTTCAGCAGGATTCAGCCGGCTGTTGTGGCACCCAGAATCATAGAATGGCTGGGGTCAGAAGGGACCTTAGAGATCATCTAGTTCCAACTCCCCTGCAGAGGCAGGGACACCTGCAGTAGAGCAGGTTACTCAGGGCCCCATCCAAGCATGTTTCTGCAAGCAAATTACTTTAAGAAAACAGCAAGACTAAAGAGTCTGAAAGTATCTCTTAATTTTCTGAATCTGGAGGTGTTTACAAATCTTATTAATGGTGTTATTTTCCCAGTATAAATGTATAAAGCAAAGGCTTCTGCAGTTTATGACACTGGCTAGCCCTGTCATATTTGACTGAGACTGTGAGACAGAACATTAGTACTTGGAGGCTCTGGCCTCGACACTCAGGATTTACATTCTAGCTCTCCTTGACAATTCAGTGATAGCTACATCTGCCTTAGCACAGTCAAAGTGTTAGTAGTTGCTCACTTTTCCTTTTCACTGCTGTCTTGTTTATTTCATTCTTTTTCAATTTATAATCATGAAGAGAACTCATTTTACGTCCATCATGGTATTATCTTGCCTGCTTACCCCCTGAGTCTGGAGTGGTTGAATTTTGATCCTAGTCCTGATGAGTCAGTAGGTAGACCTGAGTATTGTGGCACCATACTGAAGAACTGGCCCATTGTGGACAAGAGGTTCCCGGGTTATAACCACAGTTTCTAGTTATACTTGAGCAAAACCCCTCAGGTGGCTGTGCACCTTGCCAGCAGGAGACTTTCAGTCAAGTCTTTTGCTTCTTTGCTACCAGTTTGTTCCAAAATATTCAGATACCCTTAATGTAGCAGAAAAACTTTTACCCTCCTTGCTTGTTCCTTGTTTGTTGTTGCCATGGTGGGCAGTAGTGATACTTCTGCAGCTCTTTGGCAGGTAAAGCATGCTAGCCTTTGGAAGCAACTGCAGACCTCAAAAACCACAAGAATAGATTAAACCTTGGGAAATACATAAAGCAAGCCAGTCCAAACATGTCTGGGGTAGGTCTGACTGCACAGATCACTTTCCACTGATGATAAAGTTTAACTTGATTTGGTTATTTTTTAAGAAGACTGTTTTTTCAAACTATCATCGAATCAAGAAACGGATAATGGCATTGCAGCTCAGCAATTAAGCTTGCAAATAAAGTGGAACAGTGTGCACTGAAACTACTAAGCCAAAGCTAGTAGGCAGGATGGTGTAAGTGAGCTAGAGTTTTTAGGGTGCTAATTTCTTCAGTCTGGATTATATTTACATCTGTGACGCAGTTAAGATTTCAGTCTTTTCTGAGACATCTTGCTGCAAACAGCGTAGCAGCACCTATAGTCTTAAATCAGCACTAACTCAGTGTCACACCAAGACGAAGTTGTCACTCTCTAGTACTGTGATGTTTTATCAGTTTTTAGCCTAAATGCTGTGTTTGATTCTTTAACTAATTTGATAAACAAATACATTAGGTCTTCAAATTATTATTATTATTGGGGCAAATCAATAACAAAATACTTTGGTTAAAAAAACTTGGAAGCAGAAAGCCTGAAGGCCTCTGCTCATTACCTCATTAACAAGAAATGCCATTAAGTTATTATCATCCTGTAGTGGTTCTCCTCCTTATCAGCGCTGCATTGTGATCAGCAAGGATTTTTTAATGAAATGGCAATAAATTTTAAGAAATTACGTGTGCCCAAGCAAGACTCTAAACTAAAAAAAGAACCCCAGAGGTTTAACGTTTGAACATAGACTTTTGAAATGGAGAAAATTCTGCATGATCTTACGACAAAGCTTTGGAATGAAAGCAAAAGTTTATGACACATTTTATTAGGCCTGTAAATCTGAAAGCTTAGCTATAGTTTTTAATTTTTATTTTGCCTCTATAACTATTTTTATACCCTTTTTATAGGTGACTGGCCCAAGGTTTAAAATAAGTTCTGCTGGGAGTCAATGCCCCATTAGTCTTTTATAATAAAACGTGAACCTGGCTAAAATAAAACATGATGCCTTAAGAGCAATTAAGAATGGTCTTTTGTAGATAACTGTAACATGAAATACAGTCGCTGTTTTTATTAATGGATTTGGGAAAAGCAGCTCGGTGATTTATAGCAGAAGAGTGGGTTATTTTACATTTTTATTTCTTTTACTTTATGTCTCACTCTTCAAAAACCCTTTTAAGACCCCTGAAATAATCAAATTCTGTGTTTCAAATGTTTATCATACTAACGTGAACCTCGGTATCCATTTTATTTAGGGAGTGCTATGATGTCAGCTGAGGAGGTGTCCTTTTTTGGCTGTTTCTCCAATCCCAAAAGTGTTATTTTTGAAAGAAAATCATGTTGAATGTTTTATAAGAGTGATAAAATGTAAAAGCTGGGCTTTGTAGTTTAGAACGGCGGGATTTGTAGGACACAGGCATAAACTACGGGGCATTGTCTGAACTCAAAGCTAGTATCTCATTAACGCATAGTTTCTTAAAAAGTATAAACACTGTTGACAGATGTTTCTCTAACAGCGCAATAATGGCTGCTCGGTGGTTATTAGATTAAGCATCTAATAAGTTGGTGTCTAGAAGATGGGTGTTTAGTGTGTCTGGAAATGGGATCTGCACTGTTAAGCAGAGTGGTTGGGGTTCTCATGTTTGAAACATTCGGGTGTTCGAGGATACCTCTCTCCTACTTAGATCTTATTTGTGCTTAATACGCTGCTTGGAAGCAAATCGTATCGGCTTAGTTCTGTTGTGAGTGAAGAGAGAAAGACTGAGCAGTGAAAGGAAAGGCTACGGTGACTCTTTCTTTTCTCAGCTCCTTGACGCAGTAACTGCTGGTATATGGGGGGATGTGTCCTCCTTGGGAAGTCTGAAACCACTTCCTAGGTTTCTGCTGTCACATGAGGTACCTGGAGGGGTATTGCATATATGGCATTTGTATTGCAGGATCTACCCGGGGGGCTAGCAAAATCTGGAGGCAGCACAATCTTGGTTGCCCAAATGTAGAAGCACGTTTTCTAGGTTTTTTGCTAGCGTATTTGTCTATTAGAATAGAAATGACTGAGTGTGCACTAGTGAGTGTTGGGAAATGTTTGACTGAAGATAGCTTGTGGAATCGTTCAGCTTTTTCCACAGCCACGTTGTATATAGCTTGAAAAGCCATTGGCCTGTGAAGAGAAAGGCCACAGCAATCTTCCACACTAGGTGAATGCTGGCACATAGCACATGCAGCATCAAGGCAGGCAGAATGCATACCCTGGAAGTGATGGGGTTTACACTCCTCTAGGCGAGGTGTATATATATGTATACACATTTTATATATATATATTTATATGTATGGAGGGAGTATTTTAGTGTAGAAATAGCTCTTTATGCTTCTGAAGGATGGAGTATGTGTTGTCACTTACCTCATTTTGTTCTGTGCTTCACTAGCCATGAGAAAGAGCAAGTTTTAAATGAAATTTCCTCTAGAGGAAATACTGCTTCCTCAACTGTGTGGAGATAGATGTACAGTAACAGTAACAGCAGACTCTTGAACTCACTGTACAATGCAGTGGCAAACGGAGCAAAGCATTTGATTTGTAAGCACATTTGTGGACATTGTTTTGACAGCCTTCTAGTTTACACTACAAATTATGTGGTAAAAGTGAATTCTGGGGTTAAACCTTCTGGCCCCAAACAGAGGGATGCTCTTAACTGTATCCTGAATGCTTGGCCCTAAGTATTATTTAGTTCAGACAAATAGTAGCTGACATACACTGGGCTAGTAATACACTCTGTGTGCTGTAACCAAATCCTTCTCCAGCCAGTGCAGTGCCCTATTTTTGGGATGTGCTGGCTGGCAGTACTAAAAGGACAGTTAGTCACCTTGAATTCCACTCACTTGACTCTCAGTCCCTGGGGACTGGACTCTGTGCTCAGTATTGGCTGTTGTTGGCATGGGCCCACAAAAGTCTGATCATCCTTCAAGACAAGATCTGAAATACATTTTCCTTTTGAAAACTTGTGCAGTCGCCACAGGCATCAGAACTGATGCAAAATCAGCTGTGACTCAGAGTCGTGCCTGTGTCTGTCAGAGGATGTTATGTGCATTTATCCAGAGAGTCATAGTCCAGAGAGTGTGGAGCTAGGACATTGATTTCCATAGCTTAGCCTGCTGCAGAAGGGAGAAAAGAAATGTTAAAGGCTAAATCAAGATGTTTTGAAGGTGAGGCAATGTAGTTTGTAGATTCCCTTTATAAAAGATACAATAAGTGCTCTGCACTCATGCGACATAGCTCCAAAATGTGCCATAAAAAGTCTAATGGGGCTGACAGGCAAAGTAACCTGAGGAAAAAAGCCTGGATTGAGACTCAACAATCCACCTATGCAAATCCACATCCCCAAACTCACCTCCGAAAGAGACAGGTGGAAATCACAGTGACTAAAAGGCATTCTGTAAACTTTCAGAAATACCTCTCTGCTCTCTGGAACAGTTCTGTAGGAACAAAGAGTTGTCATATTGTGTGATATGATATGAGGTATCAGTCAGTGAGGAGCTAAGTTCTGTCTCTACCAAATCTAAACAGAATGGCACTGATTCAGATGTCATGCATGGGGCGATCCCCACCAAGTTCACAGTGGTACAAAATCTAAAGGAAGATATTTTGGCATCGTACTGCAGGAGTGTGGATTTACTATGTTTACCAACAGTGTGCAGTAGGTGTTTTCGCTCTGTATGGCTGAAGTGTTGAGAATTCAAGCTGACACGGGGATGAATTTCACACCCAGGCAAAAGGACCAAGGCTCGCCAGGTGCCTCCTATCACAGTCAAAAGAAAACTGGGTTGCCCTGCGTTTGTCACCAAGAAGAACCTTTAGCTCCGCTGCTGGCTGCAACCCAACAGGTGTTTAGAATACATGCCATACCAGATCTTGATAGGAGGGATGTTGTACAATAGAGGGCTGAGCCCTTTGTAGTAAGAGGACCATCCAGGAGGGAAGGCCCTTGAGGGGCCTTAACAGCCCTGATTGGCCTCAGCTGGGCCATGAGTAGCCACACCTGGTACCCTCTCAGTATGAAATCGGCCTGTTTGCAGAGAGGGTTGTTCGTCTGTGGGTGGATGTGCCTTGCAGAATGTCTCTGTTATTGAAAGGACCCTTGACCATATCTTTTGTGATTAGAGCCTTGAGTGACAGCGAGACGGGATGACTTGGACCACGGTGAGGACTTAGGTTTTGCATTTCTCAGGTATTGTCCTTGGAGGTCTCTGCCTGGCCATGGTAAGGGCATGGGCTGTGGTTGAATTCTCAGTTGATTTTTGGCTCAGTTTACTTTCTTCTGTGCTCACAGTGAACATGTCTGTTGTTTCATTTGCCTCCTCTTTTGCCAGCCATGCCCTCATTTTCGTGCCCTGTATACCTGTGTTTTCTGCTGATGGCTGGACTCCTTTAGTTAGAGTATGGAATGAGCAAAGCAATGGCTCTGAATGCATGGATGATGGCTGTAGTTTTGCTGTAGGGCTTTTTTCTTGCATTAGCATACAGTTTTTAGCTAGCTTTCACTGCTAGTATCCGTGTGGCCCATTTCCACAGGTTTGTTCATGGCTTGCTTTGCTGTGAATGTGTATTTCCATGTGATGTTTCTCATACTGAAACTGGCAACACAGTTGGGAGATCTGCATGATAATTTAATTATCACTGTGTCTTTCACATTAATTAATTAAAAGTAGCTTGCAGAACAAGTCAAACCACTAACTCTGCTCAAACAGGCTAGAAAGAATTCACAAAGGCCACTAGTTTGTGTTTTGGTTCCAACAGTGTGTGATTGCTGGTCATCACAGACGATCTCCTCTTTACTTTTTGGGGCTTTCTGTCTTTGCTCATTAAATAACTCTTATAAATGCTATGCTTAGTGTTTATTTGGCTTTTAGGGCTTTGAAACACTTAAAGGACAGTGTTCAGTGGAAATATGGTGAGTCATGTTAAACAAAGTGTGTAGTTTGGTGTCTTAGTAGTAGCCCAGGCTGGAGGAAATAATAGTGAGATTGAAGTTGTTCAAATACATTCAGGGCCTCGGCTTGACAGTTTGTGTTTCTGCCTTTCCCTATGTAGTTACTTCAGTCTCTCGAGCTCCTAAAACTTCTATCCTCAAAACAAGCAGTGTGGTTTAGACAGTAGTCCTGTATTTTAGTTTTCATTTGAATTATCACTTTTCATTAGTGTTTCGCGTCATTTAGGCTTCATAAGGTGAAGAAATTCAGAGATGCACTTATATCTGTGAGAACATGCCTGTTACCTACAGCAGACCCAGGGTTTCACCTAAGGTGACGTTGCTCGTTTTGAGTGCAGAGCTGCAAAAGCTGTCAGGAATTTAAGCGTTTATATATTGTGTTTTGGTACGTTCTTTTCCATCGGAAAGAACCCAGTCTCTTTCTTTGCCCAAGATCTAAGGATTCTTGAGTCCTTCTGCTTCCTTCAGAACAGACAGTTCAGCTAAGCATATTTCCCATTGTGTTTTTCTCAGAATATGTGATGGCATTTGTGACAGAGTTTCTAGTTTGTGGTTTCTAGTTTGTGTGCACTAACTTGCTTCACTTTTTCTTTCTTCTTTCTGTATACAGTTACAGAGTTAATAAACACATTTCCATTTTTTCCTAAGCTATACATTGTCTGGCAAATACTATCTGAGACCTCATTGACACCTAGTTACTTTATTTTCTTTTCCTTTTTTTAAATTGTGGTCTTGAGCCCATCACAAAATTTGTGCCAAAAAACTTGGGGAAAAAGCAGTTTCTTTGTTTCAACCCACTTCACTGGGCAACCTGTTCCAAGGCCTCCCCGCTGTTACAGTGTGGTCCTATCACTAGTCCCTGGGAGAAGAAGCCAACCCCTGCCTCACTGCAACCTAACTTCAGGTAGTTAGTTGTAGAGAGTGGTAAGTGTTTCTAAGTATGCAAATTCTGTTATTCAGATTTACAATTTGTAATCTTTGCACTTAATTCCACTTGATATGACTATTCTGATACACTTTACTCAAACCCCACTGTTGTTAGTTCATGCTGGTTTTCGGTCTTTGGCTTGAACAAACTGCCTGTCTGTAAAACAATCTGTAAAAACAACGGTTCATAAGGGACTTGTACTTGCAATATATATAGAGATACATATATGATTTTATCCACTTAATTGTTGAGTGTAAGAAGCATGAAAATAACGTAATCAACTTCTTTTAAACACTTGCATTGTTGCTAGGGATTCCTTTTGCTTCTTCATTGTTTGTGGAAGTTATCTTGTGCTTGTTGATACCAATGTATGAGACACTCAGCTCTGCACCAGCTGTATTGAGACACCTACTGTTGTTAAATTTCTTCTTCAATACCCTAAGCGATATGAAATGTGCACACAGGGCTTTCATAGACAGAGAAATACTTCTTTAAAATTCAGTTTGTGCACTTTGGGAACAAATCAACCCACAGAGTGGTTGCTGAGATTGCAAAGACTGGCCATTCTTGCTGTAATTTTTAATTACTTTTTAAGAAGACCAGAAACTGGTTGGTGTACTGAAGTAGGCTGAGTCTTTCTGTGGTCTGTGCTCTGGTTTGGGCTTCTGGCTGAAATTTCATAGTCATAGGCTCATAGAATGATAGGGGGTAGAAGGGACCACTGGAGAACATCTAGGAGTTCCCTCAGTGAGTTGGGATGAGTTTCTGGGAAACAGGAGAAAGAGTTAGCTAGTGAACTGCAAAGAGCATCTCTTGCAGAGAGGAGAATAGAAATCTCCAGCCTCCATACATGAGGTTTATTTAAAATCACATGAGCCAAATGTTTGCACTGCACCAACACACTGTGGTTAAAGGGTGCTGGAATTGTCAGTGGATTGCATTAATGCCTTGAGGCTGGGTTAAGATACTCAAGTAGGAATGCTCTTTAAGCAGGAGATAGTGAACTTGCTTGTGTTCCATTTAGGACAACTGTCAAATCAGCTTTCAGTAACGCTAGGTATTTGCTTATTTCTTGGTTTTGCTGGAGCAGATGTTGTAGTAGTGTTTCAATAAGGTTGATTTTCTTTTTTTTTCTGAGACTTACATAAGGAATGAAAACATTAAAAGGCAGAAACACTTTACTGTAAACTTGTATCTACTCTACTCACACAAATCTTCATATTTCCCTTACAACAGTTATTTGAATACTGAATTATTAATCTGTCTGTAAAATCATTTTGTGTAACACCTGAACACTGTGAAGAGAAAAAGGTACCATGGCTACACAGAAGTGCATCTGCTGATGTGCGGACTATCACTGGGCTGTTACTAACTGAAGACTTGTGCAGCCAGCTGTGCTGCAGAGAACATTCTCTGAAGTCCAAGGTCATCCTGACTTTCCGCCCCATGAGAGTGACTGCAAGTCAGTCTTCATCAGCCCATGTCACAGCACACAGAGTGTGCACACATTAGGTCAGGAATTAGAAATACATCTCTCTTCCACATCAAATTAAGCTTTTTCTGGGTTTTATACCAAGATGTATAAACTGCTAACATTTCTTAGCATGAGCAGAGAAAGTCATCCCACTGAAGCACATGGGTTTATAGGCTGGTGGACATCACTTTTGTGCTGCATCACTGTGGCTTTGAAGAAGGATGTTCTGCTGATCTGCTCAGGCTTGTGTTTGTATCATTACTGTACATGCTTGTGAGAAGTAAAAGTTGCTTCTGATCTTCCCTTAAATTCTTAAGTTCAGGAGACTGCTCTGCCCAGTTGTAAAACTAACTGTGAGCTCTGCTTGCTAAAAGCACTGAGCAGGACTGGCAGCGAAAGCTACAGGAAAGCAGAGTTGTGTCTGCTCTCCTCAGACCCTGTGGAAAAACCTTTCAAAAAGTTTCTATAGTGAAGTAAAGGTCTGTGGTGGTGTTAAGAAATACAAAGGCAGGTTTAAATGTGGTACATGAAATTTGGAGCAGAACAAAAAAATCGGTGTCAGGAATGAATAAAAATTGGGTGATACTGTAATCATAAAATAAATACATGTAAAAACACACATACGTATCGACACGTAAACATAAACCTGATCGTGTTAATGCACAGACTGCTTAAGACCAGTGAAACCCATTTGTCTTACAGCTAGAATCAAGCAGAACATGTGTTTACAGCTGAGGTTTTGAAGTCAAGTAGTTGAAAGAGTTAACCACCTGGAGCGGTTCAGTCTCCTGAACTGCTAAGCTGGCTTTTGGCAGCAGCCTGCAGAGAGTTTTTGCTCTGTTACGGTGCAGTTCAGTGACTAATTCACTCAAAGCTGAGAAACCAGCTGAGGCTTGGAAGTGCAGGAAAGCTTATTTTTCTATTCTAACCTTTAAATAAATTGATCTATTATAGACTCTGAGCTGCAAGTTTTAAATGTGTTCTGGATGTTAAGACCGAAAGGAAAAGAATACTTTCCATTTTTTTTTTTTTGGGGGGG
>JAOXOE010026951.1:0-19914 GCA_028565055.1 Phoeniculus purpureus
AGCCACAAAGATGATAGAAAGGCTGAGGGAGCTGTGTCTCTTTAGCTTGGAAAAAAGGAGACTGAGGGGTGACCCCATTAATGTTGGTAAATATGGAAAGGGCAGGTGTCAGGAGGATAGAGCCAGGCTCTGGTCAGTGTCATCTAATGATAGGACAAGGGGCAAGGGGCAATGGGTGTAAGCTGGAACATAGGAGGCTCCACATCAGTATGAGAAGGAACGTCTACCTAGCGAGAGTGACAGAATGCTGGAACGGGCTGCCCAGGAGAGTTGTGGAGTCTCCTTCTTTGGAGCATTTAAAACCTGTCTGGCCATGTTCCTGTGCAGCTTGATCTAGGTGATCCTGCTGTGGCAGGGGCATTGAGACTAGATGATCTTTTGAGGTCCCTTCCAATCCCTGATGTTCTGTGATTCTGTGAGTTTGGACTCCTTTCACACTGTGCTATTGGTGTCAGAAGATGTGAGATAGGTGCCGGTAGTAGCATAGTGGTGGTATAGCGTAGTAGGTCCTTATCTGGATCCCCGTGCATCCCACCTGGGTTATCACTAATGTTGTGGGTTAGAGAACTTGACTTATAGTTCAATGAAGACCCTTTACCTAAAGCATCAGACATAAAGGGAACGTTTAACAAAACCACTTAGGAATCTGCAGGCAGTGAAACAACTGACTCTATCTGAAGAAGAAAGGCTTCAAGACATTTTAATTCGCTCCCCACCCTACAGAAGATATAGATACACATATATGGAGTTTTATCACAAGCCCTTACAGTTAACTGAGATGTAAAACATTCTGAATGTCCATTTGTAGACAGCTCCTGCTTCTATCTCAAATCACGGTGGTCATCTCACTTCTGTTTTGATCCTCATTAATCTTCAAAGTTCAGAATTCTCAGTGTCTTTCCAGATCCAGGTGAATCTTCTCACTCACTGTAAATTTTCTTCAGTTTGAGGAGTGATAACGTTTTCAGAAGTTACAACATTCTCTCTCAGTGGCAATGATGCATCTCCAAACAGTCCAAGATGGAGAAAAGCGAGGCGGGGAGAAAAAGGAGGCAGTGGGAGGGCAGCCACCTTTCTTTTCAACTTACTAAACCCAAACTGTAAAGTTTTCTGTGGAAAATACACAAATTAGACTTACAGATTCAAGCATAACAGCGCTGCTTGGATGGGATGTGGGATGAAGAGTGTTTTTGAGAATCTGTAGATGGCATGGGAATCAATACACAGAAGGGAGTTAAACATCTATCATCTGTACAAGTCACAGGGAGGGGGCAATGATGGACAAAATTGTGTGGTATCTTGAGTCAGGAAAATGTGAGTTCTGAGCATTTGCTTAGATTAATTACTCTTAAGGGATTCTGTGGCTTGTTGTGACTTGTTATTTTATGCTGTGGTGAATTAGACATATGGCGTTAGAGTGATTATGTCTTTGGAAATGAATGAGGGAATGGACTGGAATGGAGTGCCTAGGGCAGTGATGGAGTCCCCATCCCTGGAGGTATTGAAGGACAGCCTGGCTGTGGCCCATAGTGCTCTGGTCTGGCTGCTGTGGCGATGTTAGGGCATGGTCTGGGATGGACGGTCTCAGAGGTCTTTTCCAGCCTCAAGAATTCTGTGATTAAGAACAATTATCTCCTTCAAAATGAAATGAGACTTGTATATAGGGTTGTGCATGTATAGAGAGTCACTGTTGTTATGACTAAAATGTAATTTATGACCATCAGGAGGCAGTATCTTGGCTGCATTTGCTTTAGATTTGGGTTGCCTTTCATCCACAAGGGAAGACCTAACTGCTCAGTGCTTCTTAATCCTGTATTGAAACAGTGCTGGACCTGCAGTGAGATTTTAAACTTTTCTAAGCCACAAAGCAAGGATTTGACAGAGAGCATATTTGTTTCAGATGTTCAGAATGCCCTTTATTGGGAAAATATGACAGGACGGGGTTAGCGTTTCTGACCTTTCAATGGGTTGGTTGGAATGAGTGGGTACAGCAAAAATTTATCAAGGGATAGAATGAGGAAAAAGAAAGACTTTTCAAAAGAAATCTCTGGTGCAATTGGATTACCAGTCCAACTGAAACAAAAAGCCCCAGAAAAATGCAGAATTAAGGTAATTATTTGAAATGGGAATGAGTGTGTTTGCCCTACTGGGAAAAGCGCAATCCATACAGGGTGATATGAACCCTGCGATAGTTTACTTTGAGGAGTTTGTTAAATTGCCAATATTTCAGTATTTCTAGATAAGTGTTGTGTGTACATAGATATATTCTGAATATAGATTTAGAGTTGTATATAAATATAGACTGTTTTACTTATGCAAATACATAGATAACGTATATATTTGACATAGTGTGTGTATATAAAGCATATCTGCAATTCCATTGGGTGACGCTTGTGGAAATCTATTGGCTTTGCCAGTTTAACAGGATGATTAAGCATGAGGATGTCTAGCTGGAGAACAGCTCTTAGTACTGCAGACATTAGCAAATACTTAGGTAAAATAAATCCCAAAGGGTAACTGAAGGTCTTTCATTGGAATTATGCGAAACTAGTGCTAAATAAAGAAAATGACAAAACTTTAATGCTAAATGGAGAAAAATGTGATGTTAAATGAAGACGATGTAGATTAACCGCCTTCCATATATCAAAGGATTCAATTCTGTTTCTATACACGTGAAATGAGAATAGATAAGAATGGAGAGAAAACGTGGTGAATCAATTATTAGCAAAGTTCATGGCATTGTGAATACTTTGAAGACTGAAAAGCAAGTAACTATTGTGGTTACCAAAGGGAAATCAGGTTAATAGTTTAAATAAGATATTTGTGTTGTGATGGCAATCACTCACTCAATCTTAGCTGTTCTCCAGTATGCCTGTGGTGCATTCTTAGCCATTCTCCAGGCTTTGCCCTTTTGATATCACATATTTCCAGTGAACTGCCTTTTAGAAAAGTTCCATTACTCTTGCTTTGATATTATCTTGTGGCAGATTACATCAAAGATGATATTTCTGGAACTCTAACCCACCGAAATATAAAATATTGTACATATAGCAACCTACCTCTCCTTCTCACCAAGTAATGATTCTCTCAAAGCCTGAATCTCTACTAAATCCTTCTATATTAGTCTGAAATTGTGTTTGGTTTTGTTTGTAGTACCGTTGCTGTAATCAAAAATGGTGCCAGCGTGTTGGGTAGGCTGTAGGATTTGTTAATCCAGGAAGGTTTGTGATTGTGGTGGGAATGGATCCGTGGATGCATCTGTAAACACATAGTAAGACTTCTAATAATTTATCCTCACATCAGGACCCTTAGACTGACATTGTTTGTTCTGGCAGAGAGGGTTCTGAGAATGCTGGTTTACAAGTGACTAAATAGGAGCCAGCAATGTGCTCAGGTGGCCCGAAAGGCCAATGGCATCTTGGCTTGTAGTGTGGCCAGCAGAACTACCGATGTCATTCTCCCCCTGTACTGGGCACAGATGAGGCCCCCTCTCAAGTACTGGGGACAGTTCTGGGCCCATTGCTTCAAGAAAGAAGCTGTGCCAGGGAAGGTTTAGGTAGGATGTTAGGAAGCCCTTCCTCACAGAAAGAGTGATCAGACACTGGAATGGACTGCCCAGGGCAGTAGTGGGGTCCCCATCCCTGGAGGTGTTTAAGGACAGACTTGCTGTCCCTGGTGTGGCCACTGTGGTGATGTTAGGTCCTGGTCTGGGCTGGATGAGCTCACAGGTCTTTTCCAGCTTCAATAATTCTGTAAGTCAGTGATTCTGTGGTTGAATTCATAGAGTTGAGGCTGAGCACCCTCTATCTCAGCATTAAGAGATGTTCAGAAAGTCACATGATGGTACCCTTGGTGTGATCTCTTTTTCCAAGATTATCTATTGCAGTATTTTGGGCAGAAAGGAAACCTTTTTGGAGCTATTCAAACATGATGTAATAAACAATGTTAGTTTTTTAGACTATTGTTGCAAAATTCCGCTGTGAGTAAAAAAGGTACAAATTTTTAGGGCTCTTATGAAGAGCAATTGAAGGAGCTAGGACTGGTTAGTTTGAAGAAGAGGAGGCTGAGGGCATCACTCTCTGCAGCTACTTGAAAGGACATTGTAGAGAGGTGGGTGCTGGTCTCCTCTCGCAGGTGATTAGCCATAGAACAAGAGGGAAGGTCTTCAAACTGCAACAGGGGAGGGTTAGGCTGGACATGAGGAATCTTTTCACAGCAAGAGCAGCCAGATCTTGGAACAGGCTGCTTTGGGAGGGTGTTGTGTCCCCATCCCTGGAGGTGTTAAAAGGTCATTTAGCAGTGGTGTTGGGGTATCTGTTTGAGGGGTGAACCTGGTAGAGTAGGATTGATGGTTGGACTCGATGACCCCCAGGGTCTTTACCAACCTGAATGATTCTATGATTCTGCTAAATACAGAGCAAGTTTGTTTTTGCTAAGCAACAAAGTGTTAATTTGCTTTATAACATCATCATCACTTTCTGCAAATGTGTGGACCAAGGTAGGGTTTTCAGTTTAAAAGTATTTCAGATACACCTGCATTTCACCTTGAAGTAAGAATAACCTCAAAAGGTGGCTACACAGTGAATTAGTATCTTGGATATTTGTACGGTAATAATGAAGAATAAATATGATACTGGAAGGCTGAGTGTGTAATCAATGTTATAATCAGTTATACTACTGAAACATGCTGAGATAATTTACATTCCTGGAAAGTTGATAGCGAAGAATGCAGCTTATTAAGGAGAGGGGAGCCAAGGAAATCTCTGCCCTGTGAATTAAAAAGGCATAGATTTTCCAAATATGACAGTGTGTGATGTTTGAATAATAATAAAACAGATGCTGTCTGCCCCAGAGTACTCAGAAAATCAGGAGAAAGGAGTTTTCTTGCTAGTAGGCAATGAGGTCAGGGCATTTGTGAGTCATGTGTCAAGAAAGCAAAACAAGACATGAAAACCCCTTTCACTTGATCTTTCCTAAACTTCCTCTACATGAAAAGAGGAGGACCACACTGAGAAATTGCTCAGGAAGAGGAAATTACAGGGTCTTTGGTATCTCAAAGGCTTACCAGGTGCAGGAACAAACTTGGAGTTTCACCGATGAGTATGAGCAAGAGCCCCTTGGGATAAGTCATAATACGAGAACAACTGATGATGTCCTTTTGGAGAAGTCTGTGTCAGAAGCTGTAGTAATTAGTCTAGTTGTAGCTGAGTTGTCTCTAACAAGGAATGTCATGTTCTGTGATTTTTTTCCCTATTATTTCAGTGTCTTGCACCTTTCCTCTTTGATGTGGAAGGAAGCAAGTGATGGTGCTGCAGTATGCACTATGCATTAAACAATTAAGGTGTGGGATTTGCTAAAGTGCTTGACTCCCATTTGTAGAAGCACCAGACATTTAGGAAACACAGCAGCATTTTAAAAAAATCAATTGGACTTTGTCTTCATCTTTTATAATGAGTGCCAGAAAGCAAGGTTTTGGTGCCTGAGTCAATTAAGCCGATTTCCACAGATTTTATTTTCTTACAGCATTTCTGAACCATTCTACACAGCTTCGAAAGTTGATTTAAATCCTTTTAGCAGCGTAAACCTGTTTGATAATTGCTGGTTTTCTTAATCAATGTCATTCAGTGAGTAGCAGTCTTGTTTTGAGTACAAACCATTATTGATGAGTAGCTTTTGAAGAGCAGGAGAAGGTGGTGTCACGTAAATTTGACATATAGGTTAGATGTAGCTAATGAAGCGTCACAGTGTTATTAACGGCTTCCTAAAGAAAGAGAATGACAGGGAAAAAAAGCAAATCATGTGGTTTTGAGATAAAATCCTGGTTGTGAATGCTTTCAAATGTCATCTTCAGGGGTTCATGATTTCTGTGTTCATGCTCCTTATATTGCCTTGCTGTTTTGGTGGAGGCACGAACTAATAAGATAGATTAATAGATGACTAATCACAGAATCACCAAGGCTGGAAAAGCCCTCTGAGCTCATCCAGCCCAGCCCATGACCTAACATCACTATATCGTCCAGAGCAGGACACTAAGGGCCATAGCCAGGCTGTCCTTAAGCACCTCCAGGGATGGGGACTCCACCACTGCCCTGGGCAGTTCATTCCAGGCTTTGATCACCCTTTCTGTGAGGAAGGGCTTCCTAACATCCTACCTTTCAGACAGGGCTGAGCTGTGGGGTCTTGGCACAAACCACACAAATGAGGTATTTCTGTGGGAGAAACTCTCAGGATTTATTTCTTGTTCTGGGATTAAATCCTGTAGACTTTTTGGATTTCAGTCTAAATTACAACTGACAGAGTTTGATGTCAATCCAGAAATAGACTTCATTCTTGGCAAAGAATAAATAAATTTAAGACCTTGCAGTAATTGAGTAATTTTTGATTGATTCCCAGATTGGATAATCTTGTACTACTGTGGCTAAAAGTAGTGACATGGTCTGAGAGTCCACATCCTATGCTTTTAATGAGATTAGTTATTTGACTGAATTAAAACTGCCTCAGGAAGAAATAGTTGAATTGCTGACAGCAAAGCCTACAGGTGAAGTTTTAGACACTGTCCAACTTGTAGATGAGGTACTTTCATCACCCACAGGCTGGATAAATGCTTATTTGTTTAATCTTGGTCCTTAACACTGACAAAGGAGAGGGAGATAAGACCTACTGATCCTTGACAGCACTTCAGTGTGAAGGCAGGTCTTACTCCTATGTGACTGTGTGATGTTGGCTATGAAAATGTGTTTCCTTATACAGCCATCAACGTTGGGTCTCACTTTGATCCATTCATGGAAATATTGCCATCCTTGGGAATGGAGAGGTTCCCTACATCTGTGCCCAAACCCCTGCTCTGTGAAATTGTGAACTCTGCTTGAACTCGATTGCTCAAACCCATGAAGTTGCTTCATTTGGTTGGTCAAGATGCTGCATTTGATCAGTAGGGTTGGGGTGACTTTTCAGTTCCTCTCTGATGAGTTGCTTTCCAAAGGTTCAGAGTCAATACTGCTATTTTGTTGTCACAGCATAATTGCAGTTTCTTTATGGTTGTCATTAACATTCAAGGAGTAATTTGTAGAACCTTAAAGCATTCAGCTGTCTCAGTCTTGGGAAGAAGTCAATGCAACAGCCTGGCTTTGATAATCATAGCTGATCTTACCAGAAAAGAAAGCCAAAGACATAGAAAAAGGCACTGAATAAGGCACCACAGGGAATACTACCATTTTTGGGGTATTGGGTAGCTCCTGGTGTGCTGCAGTTTAACTGTGGTTGGGAAACAACACACAGAATATGTCTTAGGCATGCACTTCACTAAGTGTTTGGACCACACTACAGAAGGACCACACTGTTAAAACTACCCATGGTTTTCTCACTGGATAATAGCTGAAAAGGATTGTTAAGGATTTAATATCTTTTGTTTATTTGTTGTCATGCCTCCCAATACCTTTTTTTTTAGGTAGTTTCTCGATATTAGAAGTAGCCCTCAATGAAGGAGAAATGCTTTAGTTGCATTTGTGATGGTCTTGATGATGGTCTTTCTGGAATGAAGAAAGTTGTGGTTTTGTGTAGATTTGGAAAGGAATCACAAAATGTTAGGGGTTGGAATAAATCTCTAGAGATCAGAGAAGGATCTAGAAATTCAAGGAGAGATTGAGAGGGTTGAGGCGGTTTAGTTGGAGGAAGAGGAGGCTAAGAGAAGACCTCATCACTCTCTACAACTATCTGAAAGGACATTGCAGAGATGTTGGTGCTGCTCTTCTCACAGGTCGTTAGTGAACAGAACCGGAGGGAATGCCTTCAAGCTTCATCAGGGTAGGTTTAGATTAGACATCAGGAAAAAATTCTTCATGCAAAGAGTGGTCAAGCACTGGAATGGGCTGCCTGGGGTGGTGGTTGAGTCCCCATCCCTGAATATGTTTAAAAATCACTTAGATATAGTGTTGAGGGATCTTGTTTAGGAGTGAACTTGTAGAGTAGGGTTGATGGTTGAACTTTATGATCCCAAGGAGTTTTTTCAACTTGAACAATTCTGTGATCCTATGTTTCTATGATCATCATCTAGACCAACCCTGTTGTCAGAGCAGGATCACCCAGATTAAGTCACACAGGGCTGTGTCCAAGTGAGTTTTGAATGTCTCCAAATCAGAAGGCTCCACAACCTCTCTGGGCAGCCTGTTCCAGAGCTCTGTCACCCTTTGTGGTGGGTTCAAGACAACAATTAAATGGAAGGAAAAGCAGCTAGATCTTGAGATCTCGGATAGAATTTTCCAGACAATATGTAGCTTAGGGAAAGTGAAAGAGGTTTATAAAATCTGTAACTATATACAGAAAGAAGAAAAAGGTTAAGCAAGTTAGTGCACACAAACCAGAAACTGTCACAAATGCCATCACATAATCTGAGAAAAATACAGTGGGAGATTACTACCGTATTGGTCTTTGGGTTTTTACATTAGAGACCTGTGGAAGCATGACAGTCAAGCAGAGAGGAGTACAACCACTCTCTCTTCTATTCATTCAGAGAGACTTGTTAGGTCCCCCTTGACCATTCCAGACTGGCAAACTCTTCAATTCTTCAGCATAGCTTCTCTGGCAAAACGCTGAGCAGACAGGCCAAATCCCTCGGAGCCTAAACTCCATCCCTCAATTCAGGAGAGATGCCTTTTAAAAAAGGACCCAGTCTCTTTTCTTGCCAAAGGTTTAAAGAGTCTTGAGTCCCTCTGCTTCTTTCAGCACAGGCAGTTCAGCTGAGAAAGAAGGAATTCTCAGATGCCTTTCCCGAGACGACTTCTCTCCTCAGTACTCGAGCATTCTCAGCTTTTCTCAGTGGCAGAAATGACAAACAGTTTTCTTTCTGCTGATCAGTGGCTCGACGATCACATGGCCATATGGTGAGGACAAGATGACGACGATCACAGGGGCCTCCCCATGCTGCTAACGCGGCCAGCAGAGTTCTGTTCCCCTCCTCTCTCTTTCTCCCTTCCTCCTGCTTCAGTTATAGGGGAAAGAGGAATATTTTTTCTGTTCACCCTGGGTTGCTGGATGCAGCTCTGGGTTGCTCCATATTGGGACAAATCAGCACTTAATTCTTGCTACACCAGTGGCCTCAGAAGGTGAGCGGGGGAAGGGCTTTCCGTTGGCACAGTGCAGAGAGCTCTGCCAGAATTGTGACCCGCTGTTCCAACTCAGTGGCCAGGATGGGTTCTGCTTCTCAGTCCTCCTCCCCCGGGCACAAAGGGGCCCAGGGTGGGGGCAGCCACTGCCCCACTATCTCTGGGAGAGCAGGGGGGCCATGGCAGTAGTCCTGCCACATCCCCTCCTGTCCGCCACCCCCCACCTGGAAGTGCCAATGCCTCAGAGAGAAAAAAAAAAGAAGCTGGGATGAGTCATCAGCCATCTCTTATAGTGTCACCTAGTGCCCACCCCTCCCAGGACAGGTCACTGGAAGAATTCTCTTAAAGCAAAATGCACATTTTTCGTCATGAAAGCTCAACTCTGTACATCTAAAAAATCTGTTAATTTTCAAACCGTAATACCCCCACAGGAAACAGGGCAGAGTAGAGAGGGAGGAGAACCTCTCTCAATCTGGTAACCACTCCCCTTCTAATCCACCCCAGAGTGCCACTGACGTTCTTGACCACATAGGAAATAGTGGAATGACTTCTTTTTCTGTACTAGGTATAAGTCCAGTGAAGTCGAATTCCCTAGTGATTATATACCCATTTCTCTGTATCTTGGCAAAGTGGTTCATTCCCTTCTGTGTAAGAATTAGACATTAAAAGTTTTGACTGGCACAGATGGGTTTCTGCAGTTTACAGTATTGTGGTCATTCTGGCCTCTGCTGAACATAATTGAAGTTATGTAAAAATTATGATCATTTACTGGCCTGGAATATGACAACCACTAAACAG
This sequence comes from Phoeniculus purpureus, assembly GCA_028565055.1. Lineage (NCBI taxonomy): Eukaryota > Metazoa > Chordata > Aves > Bucerotiformes > Phoeniculidae > Phoeniculus > Phoeniculus purpureus. The sequence goes on from JAOXOE010026951.1 coordinate 9,900, forward strand.
GTTGTCATATACTTTTCCTTGCCATCCATGAGGTCTTTATGCCATATGACAAAGTAGACACCTTCAAAGGTTGAATGGAGACACTAAACTCTACCAAGGGAGACAAGCATCTCTCATGCCAAAAGCAACGGTATCTAGTTTGCAAAAGGTAAATCCCTTACAGTTTCCCTTTGTCTTCTTTCCAAAGCTATTTAAACACTGCTTGAATTGTGGAAATTTGAGGACTGCAGAAGAGTGAGACCGGTAATGCCATCAAGAACCAGCATTTGAGCAACTGGTGCTTTGACCCTCTTGTTGGGTGGGACTCTTAGTGCATCCTAGGCATCACTTTTCATAGTAATGAAGACTGCGGTAAAAACAGGGTTCTTGTTAAAGGCAGAAGGAGCACAAAGATCTTGGATAAAACCACTGTGGTGGTGTATGGGATGGAACACCCTGCTAGTCAGTGGAGGGTCACCTGTCTGTCTGGTCCTTGCTGCAAGTGCAGCCTCTTGCTTACTGCACCCCCAATATGAGACAGCAGTGACCTTGGTCTGCACAGGAATAAGTACAAATAAGAGTCTTTGAAGCTGTAAACATCAAGCTTTGTCACTTGTAGGAGCTGACACTGTCTGCACAAATGCACCATTATTTGCAGAAAGTGCAGTGACTCAGGTGAGACTGAGCTGAACTGTAAAGGCATTGAATAGAATTAGTTCTGTTCTGACTCAAACCAGGACATAAACACATAACTCTTATGTAGCTGAGCTAGTTTGTCATATAAAACATTGCCATTAGTGATATCCACATTATAAGTCTTCAGGTGAAGTGGATATAAATACTTGTCATTCGAATGTTTAGCCTGGAGAAGAAAAGATTCAAGGGGGACCTTCCCCCTCTCTCCAACTGCCTGAAGGGGGATTGTAGTCAGGTGGGGTTCAAGCTCTTCTCTCAGGCACTTAGCACCAGGACAAGAGGGCAGGGCCTGAAGCTGCCAGGGGAGGGTTAGGTTGGCTGTTAGGATGCACTTCCTCACAGAAAGGGTGATCAGACCCTGGAATGGACTGCCCAGGGCAGTGGTGGAGTCCCCATCCCTTCAGGTGTTTAAGGACAGCCTGGCTGTGGCCCTTAGTGCCCTGGTCTGGCTGCTGTGGTGATGTTAGGTGATGGGCTGGGCTGAGTGAGCTCAAGGGTCTTTTTGAGCCTCAATAATTCTGTGACTCTGTGATCACTGGCATAATGGACAGGTTATTTTTAAAACTGTGACCTAAATTTTTCATCTCAGATTTGTGACCTTGTAACAGCTGAGTTCATGAGGAAGTAAACTCATGTTGATTAAAGAGCAGCTCAGCTTTATGATTTATCAATAGTTTTCCCTTTTCGGCATTGAAGACATTTCACCCAGAGGTGGCAGAAAAAGGAGGCAAATAGGTAGATAAATAATCTGGCTCTCTTTCCCTTGTCTGATGAGATGGTTTTACTGGATTTTGGCAGCCTTAGACTTAAACTGGTACTGAGACCGCGTTCCTAAATTGTTCCTGGAAATTAATTTAAAGGCAGCCTAAGTTTAAAAGTGACTACATGCTGCTCCCGGAGCTCATATTTAGGCTTTTTCTTAGTGTGACACAAGCTCAGAGCAGTTGTTTCATAACATTCAATCATCTTAACTTTAAATTCTTTTTTCTACACTGTTAAGGCAAAATGTTGGTTTTGTGTGGAAAAGCAGAATCACAGAATCATTAAGGTTAGAAAAGACCTCTAAGGTTATCAAGTCCAACCTTCAACCCAACAACTTCCATGATCACTAGACCATGTCCCAAAGGACCACATCTACTTGTAATTTGTGGATGATGCCTTGTGCTGTCTTGTGGCAGCTATTTAGCCCCATGGAAAGCCCAAGCTACTCTCTGTAGTCAAAGGCAAGTTTGCCAAAGTTGAAATATGAGAGTTATTAAACTGGAAATCAGTTTTCATGCATAAACACCAGAAAAATATGAACAAACTACAGAATCACAGAACATTAGGGATTGGAAGGGACCCCGAAAGATCATCTGAATAATGCTTCTGCTTTTTAAAAGCTTGGCATGTGCTTTTGTTAATGGCTTGTTTCTTTCTGAATTAGTCCAGATTATGAAAGCAGAGCGTGGTAATGATCAGTCATAGAATCATAGAATAATAGAATGCATTGGGTTGAAGGAACCTCCAAAGGTCATCTAGTCCAACGCCCTTGCAATCAGCAGGGACATCCTCAACTAGATCAGGTTGCCCAGAGCCTTGTCCAGCCTCACCTTGAAGATCTCCAGGGAATGTACCTTCTTTGTTCCATCTTTCGCTAAAGATAGAGCCCAGAAAGATTTGAAGTTGGGATTTTCTATTGGCTGGATGTACTGTGGATCCCAAGGGTACCCAAACCCAGGAGTGCACTTCATCACTATTTTGTCTGATAACTGTGTTTTTATGGCTGGATCATAAAGTGCTCCCAACTTAAGACAGTAATTTCTTTCATGCACACATCTGGGATCCCAGGTGTTGTGGGGGTGTTTTGATGATCAACTAACTGTCAGGACTAACCTTGTTTACACAAAACAAAACTAACCCTGAGAGATAAGGGAAGGCTCTTCTTGGTTGTTCAGGATGGAAGTAGACTAAGCAAATGGAAAGTAGGGCACTGTGAAATCTTTTTTCGCTATGAGGGGTATTGTCAGAGTAATTTGGGACATATGTTCTTCTCACGCTCTGATTGCGATCTTATATTCTTCAGTTAGAAGCATCTGTTTTTGCAGATACACAAAAATTTACTGGTTCACTTAATCGATGTTTTGGTTTTAATAATTGTATTTTGTTGTGTTGACAAGCTGAAATAGTTACTGTGTAGTGGTACCCAAGATGAAAGTTGTTTCGAGTCTTAACATAGCAGAAAGCCAATAGCAGTCAATTGTAGTTCATATGAGCAGAGTGCCCTGTTAGCCAGTTTGCTGATGATATGAAACTGGGAGGAGTGGCCAACAGACTAGCAGGTTGTGGTGCTGTCCAACGTGATCTGGACAGGCTGGAGAGTTGGGCAGGGAAACACTGAATGAAATTCAACAAAGGCCAGTGCGGAGTCTTGTATCTAGGCAAGAACAAGCCCAAGTGCCAGTATAGGATAGGGACTGACCTGTTGGAGGGCAGTGTAGGACAAAGGGACCTGAGGGTTCTGGTGGCCAGCAGGATGGCCAGGAGCCAGAAATATGCTCTTTTGGCCAAGAAGGCTAGTGGCATCCTGGGGTGGATCAAAAGGAGGTGGTTAGTAGGTCAAGAGTAGTTCTCCTCCCCCTCTGCTCTGGCCTGATGAGGCCATATCTGGAATATTGTGTCCAGTTGTGAGCCCTTCAGTTCCAGAGGGAACTTCTGGGAAGAGCCCAGCACAGAGCCACAAGAATGATGAAGGGAGTGGAGCATCTCCCTGATGAGGGAAGGCTGAGTGAGCTGGATTCTTAAGGTCAACTTTCCCATTGTGCGTTTTTTTTGCATCCTTTGCATTAAATCCAAGCCAAGTTCCATGCCTGGTTATGTAGGATTCAGCAGCAGCTCCTAGTCAGCTTTCACCTCTAAAATCCTAGGGTCATAGAATCATAGAAGGGTTGTGTTGGAAGGGAACTTAAAGATCATTGAGTTCCAACCTCCTTGCATGGGCAGGGACACCTCCCCTAGATCAGGTTGCCCATAGCCCCATTCAGCCCAGCCTTGAACACTCCAGGGATGATGGAGCTTCCACAACTTCTCTGAGCAACCTGTTGCAGTGTCTTACTATCTTCTCACTGAAGAACTTTTTCCTAATCTCCAATCTAAATATCTTCTCTTTCAGTTTAAAACCATTACCCCTTGTCCTCTCATGCCCTGACCTTGTAAAAATCCCTTCCCAGCTTTCCTGTAGCCCCCTTCAAGTACTGGAAGGCCCGTATGAGGTCCCTCTGGTCCCTTCTCTTCCTCAGCCTGAACAACCCCAGTGTTATACATCATCAGTCTTTATCCCTTACATGTGCACCTTGCCCTTCTTTTTTGGAGTGTATTGAACAGTACAAATCCCACTATAGATGATTGGGTTCTTGTACACTTGGTATCTTCTAACTCTCCAGCAAAAGAGGATTTTACCCTTTTTACCTGAGACAACTGAGTTTCTGAAGCAGCCTTGAGTAAGAGGCTGTGTCAAAAAACCCCCTCGAGGTAGAGCCTGTTGTTGCTTTAATAAGCCAAGGGATTTGCACTCTGCTCAGACAATCAGCAAAAGTTTTATTTACTCCTCATATACACCATGTTGTAGTTTTTCCTGATTTGGATTATACTAAAATCAGACTGAGTGCTGTGCAATTTTCATCAAGCCTGTGGGAGGCTAAAACCTGCATCACATTTACTACTTTTTCCCTTTATTGTCAAAGCTGGTCTGAACCACAGGCTCTGTGCTAAAATTATCCTATTGACAGTCAGAACTGTGTGTGGCCGTGCATGTTAAGGATGGCAAGAGCTGATCTAGGCAACTCCTTTCCCTATTTGCTGTAAATCTCATCTGCTGACCCTTTCACTGATTTTTTTTTTTCATATTTGTCATTCATAGTAAGTTGCCCTGTGAACTCTGTAGCTACTCTGGGATTAACAGCAGGGTCTGGTCCAGATCCAGCTTTCTGGCTCTGATTTTATCTACTTTCAATGCTTGTTTTAAAACTCCTGCAGGTCTGCCAGAAGGATTCCTGCTGCTGATGTGCTTGGAAAAGACTTCACTCACAGCTTTTAGCCAGTTTGTCATCACTGTTGTCAGCCAGTTTGTTTCTGCGCCAGGGGAGGGTTAGGTTGGATATTGGGAAGCCCTTCCATTCAGACACCAGAATGGTCTGCCCAGGGCAGTGGTGGAGCCCCCATCCCTGGAGGTGTTGAAGGACAGCCTGGCTGCGGCCCTGTTAGTGCCCTGCTCTGACTGATGTGGTGACGTTAGGTCATGGGCTCGGCTGGATGAACTCAGAGGGCTTTTCCAGCCTCAATAGTCCTCCAGCACTGCCCTAGGTGGTCCATTTCAGTGTTTGATCACCCTTTCTGTGAGGAAGAGCTTCCTAATATCCACAGTAACTGTCCCCTGACACAGCTTCAGGTCCTGCCCTCCAAAAGTGCTTTAAGCTGGTTTGGGGTTTTTTTTTTGAAGGATTATGGGAGAGAAAGAGGGGAAAAAAAATTTGAAGATCCAAATTATAAGCAAATATTCAAAACTCCAGATCTTGCTGAACAAACCTTAGCCAACTTCACTTTGCTGTTCAAGCTCCATTCATGGCTCGAGGCAATGCCATGTACAAATACAGATTGGAAGGAGAAAGTATTGAGGACAGCCCTGAGGAGAAGGACTTGGGGGTGGGAATGGAGCAAAAGTTTCACAGGAGCCGTCTGTGTGCGTTTGCAGCCCAGAAAGCCAACTGTGTCCTGGCCTGCATCAAAAGAAGCAGTGACAGTCAGTCAAGGCAGGTGATTCTCCCCCTCTGCTCTGCACTGGTGAGACCCCACCAGGAGTAATCTGTCCAGTTCTGGAGTCCCCAGCATTAAAAGGACAGAGAGTTCTTGGAATGTGTCCAGAGGAGAGCAACTCAAATGATCAGAGGGCTGGAGCACCTCCCCTATGAGGACAGGCTGAGCAATTTGGGGTTGTTCAGCCTGGAGGAGGCTCCCAGGTAACCTTCTAGCAGTTTTTCAGTCTCTGAAAGGGGCTACAAGAAAGCTGAGGTAGGGTTTTTCACATGGGTGCATAGTGAGAGGACAAGGGGAAAGGGTTCCATACTTGAAGAGGAGAGATTGAGGTTGGACATGAAGAACAAATTCTTTCCTGTGAGGGTGGTGAGATGCTGGTATAGATTGTCCAAGGAAGCTGTAGCTGCCCCATCCCTGGAAGTATTGAAGGCTGGGTTGGCTGGGGCTCTGAGTAACCTGATCTAGTGAAGGTGTCCTTGCCTGTGCAGGGTGGTTGGAACTGGATGATCTTTAAGATCCCTTCTAACCCTGGCCATGGCATGATTCTATGATTCAAATAAGCCTGTCCTGAATCCCTGTCTGAATATACATGGAGGAACTCCATGCTTAATAACCCTGTGAGTTCATTTGCAAAGAACACCGAAAGATGCACTTTGCTGAGATTTAAAGTAATAAAAACAAACACTGAGAATTGAGTTTTCCCTGGCCAAAATCACTGAGGCCTGTAATGTCCTTGCCTTACTCTGTCAAGGAAAGCATCATGAAGGATAGCTTTGAGAAAACCAAGTCTGCCTTGCAGTTACTGCAGCAGCTTGCACCATGTCTCATCCCAATCTGATTTTTGTCCTTTATTTCAGAGTTTACAGATTTGAAGAAAACAATTTGTTTCTCATTAAAGGCTTTGTTCAGTCAAGGGTTTTGAAGAATTGAAGCCTTAGGGCATTAATGTGTTACAAATGAAGACACAGAGTGTAGTGATCCAGTGAAGGGTAATGGTTTTAAGCAAGAAGAGGATAGATTTGGACTGGATCTTAGCAAGAAATTCTTCCCTGTGAGGGTGCTGAGGCCCTGGAACAGGTTGCCCAGGAAGGTTGTGGTGGCTCCATCCCTGGAAGTGTTCAAGGCCAGGTTGGATGGAGCTGTGCACAACCTGGTCTGGTCAGAGATGTTGCTGCTCATGGCAGGAGGGTTGGACTAGATAACCTTCCAACATAAACCTTTCTACGATTTTAGGATGAAGGGAAATGGCCTTAAGTAGCACCAGGGGAGGTTCAGGTTGGATGTCAGGAGGAATGTCTTTACTGAAAAGATTGTCAGACATTGGAACAACCTGCCTAGGGAAGGAGCTTGAGTCACCATTCCTGGAGGTGTTGAAGAGAAGGGTAGATGTTGCACTGGGGGACAGGGTTTAGTGGCGCTGATAGGGCTAGGAAAAGGTTAGACTCTATAGTCTTGAAGGTCTCTTTCAGCTGAAACTGTTCTATGATTCTGTGATAAATATGTGCTGCAAAGGTGTTTGAACGTTTGGGAGGTTACAAGTGTAATGGTAGACATCATTTAAGGTTAGTATAGAAATCCATACAAGTTTCAAGGTACAGGCAGGAAAAAATTACTGTTTCAGTAGGTTTTGAGCATCTGGTTGTTGGAGCATTTAAAGGAGGTGTGATGCCCACTTTCTGTTTAAAAGGGGAGAAATAGATACCTGGAGTCACTTCAGCTTGCTGAACTGCTGGAATTGCTGGAAATGGGATGTAAAATCCCCTTTGTCATGGATTGGGAAAGTAGATTCTTCTTCAGCATCTAGTTCCTCCTTCTTTAATCTCTCCTCTTAAAATCTGGACATATGCAGAACCATCATAGCTTATCTAAGTCTTGTTTTCTCTGTGATGGCCACCTACTCAGCTGCCCTTACTCCTTCCCACCCTCTCCTTACCAGCTGCAATCAGCCAAGTCCCTCTTTGGTTGGTGTTTTATACCTCCACACTTGTTAGCTCACACTTTTATGTCTTTTATTTTCCCTTAACAGCTGAGCTTGCTGCTGGCTTGCAGAATTAAAAATTAAAAGAAATCCTGAACAGCAGCAATGACATTTAGTCAGTTCCAGAGTAGATGAGCAGACATTCCAGGGGAGGCAGTTTTAACCTCATTTACTACTTGCCTTTGGGCTGCAGAATCAAGCCTTATGTGAATTATGACAAACTGCTGCTAGCTGGGGACTGGAAACATGTTCAAATAATTAAGAAATGTTATTATAGGACAAAAAAGAGCTCTTTAATATTCAGTTTTTAAACATAATTTCTGATTACTAAAGAGCTTCAGCACAGCCGAGGTGCCTGGTGCTACAGTAAGTTTTAAGTTAGCAGCATTTTTCATCAGTCAAAATTATCTATAATGATGGATGATGCTTCTGAATATCAGCAAGGGGTTTTTATTGGATGTATCTATTAATCAACAGCCATTGTGGCTGGATAGGCCTTAATGACTTCAAGAAATGCAGCGGAAACTTTTGTATTCCAAACTGTCTCTTGCAGCGTGAATGGAGAACTCACCACTTTATCTAATGAAATACACAGTGTTAGTTTTTTTCCTGTATTATGTACTTAACAGCTTGGAAAATAGCTTCTCATGAATCACATTGAATACCCTGTCACCCAGAGAAAACCAACATGTACCTCCACCCGGGCAAAATGTTTTGCCACTTGGATTAAAGAATCACAGAATGGCCTGGGTTGGAAGGGACCTTTAAAGGTCATCTAGTCTAACTCCACTGCTGTGAGCAGGAACATTCTTAACTGAATCAGATTGGATGGTTAGAGGAGCAATAACTCAATACAAGAGTTTATTACTTTCCTGTATGTTCATGTGCTGCTCTGCTCTGAGCAGAACGATGGGGTCCTCTCTTCCAGGAGCCTGATGAGTTCCTGGATGGAAAGGGAGCCATCAGCATGTTGAGGTGATCAGACCCTGGAATGGACTGCCCAGGGCAGTGGTGGAGTCCGCATCCCTGGAGGTGTTGAAGGACAGCCTGGCTGTGGCCCTTAGTGCCCTGGTCTGGCCTATTGTGGTCATGTTTGGTCCTGGGCTGGGCTGGCTGAGCTCTGAAGCAGGTTAAAACTATGAAACTGCTTTGCTCCCGGGTTTTTGGCACCAATTTTGTGGTGGGTTCAAGACCACAATTTAAGATAAGGGAAAAGGAAAAAAGAGCAGTCAGGTCTCGATGAGATCTCAGATAAATTTGCCAGACAATGATTAGGGGAACTGGAAAAGGGTTTATTAACTCTTTAACTATGTACAGAAGAGAAGAAAATGTCAAGCAAGCTAGTGCACACAAACTAGAAACTGTGTCTCAGATGCCATCACATTTTCTGAGAAAAATACAATGGGAGATCACTATCATATTGGTCCTTGGGTCTTTTTTCACATCAGAGATCTGCAGGAAAAGAGCATGTCAGTCATGTAGAGACGAGTACCACCACCCTCTCTATTATTCATGCATCACCCCTGTCTGCAGTACAGCAGCACCCCAAGCTGTTTCCAGACTGGTGAATTCTTCAATTCTTCAGCGTAGCTTCTCCAGCTCAATGCTCTCGGGACAGCCTGATTCCTCAGCACCTGCACTGCATCCCTCAGTGCAGGAGACATGCTTTCAAACAAATATCACCATACTCTGTCTTTCATGGCCAAGGTTTTAAGGATTTTTCAAGTCCTTCTGCTTTCTTCAGCTAAGCACGGACGAATTCTCCCCAATACCAAGCACCCCCTAGCCTTTCTCAGTGGCAGAAGTGACCAACAGTTCTCTCTTCCTGATGATCAGGGCTCTAAAATGGTGGCAGCAGCATGGCGCTGGCCACGCGCAGGACCTAAGATGGAGACTGACCACACGGCTGCATCAGCAGGGCTGGCCCCTCCCACTCTCTACACGTGGCCGAGAGGGTTTTCTAGAACCCTCTCCTTCTCCTCTCCTCTCTCTCTCTCTCTCTCTCTCCTCTCTCTCCCTCTCTCCTCTCTCTCTCCTCCTGTCTCAGCTCAAGGAGGAAGAAAGAGGAGTTCCTTAGCTCACTGCGAGACTGAAGGTCTGCTCTGTGGAGGGGTATGGTGGTAGATCTGCACCAAAATCTTGCTTCTACGGTCCGTGGCATCAGGTCTGGACCGGGGCTCTGCCTTCTGCGCCGGGCCATGGCTGTCTTTGCTGCGCCCGGCCGTCCCTGCTGCTCCCTGCTGGTTACAGGAGCAGAGCGGACCCAACCCGGTGAGCCCCCTCCGTCCCGGGGCAGGGAGCCGCTGGAAGCCATCTTCCCCCCACCACTGCCCCAGGAAGGGGGGGTGGGGGTTAGCACGGGGCTGCAGCCCCTGTGCTGGGCTGGAAGCCCTCAGCAAAAAGAGACAGGACCGAGATCACTGTCGCCTTTTATCTGCTGACCTAACCTCACACCTTAAGGGTAGGTATTTGGAACAGTTTCACCTCCCCCAGAACAGGTCACTGTGGGGAGGGGGTCCTCTCAAAGCAACAGAACGTTTTCTTTTCTTCATGAAAGCACAAACCTGTAAA
>JAOXOE010026952.1:0-19906 GCA_028565055.1 Phoeniculus purpureus
GCTTTGTGTCATCAGCAAACTTGCTGACAGTGCACCCTAATCCCTCATCCAAGTTATAGTCATAGGACTGGTTCCATGTTCCCTAGGATCCCCCATTACAGCCAGGCAAATATGCAACCTTGACCTCTGACAGAAAACCCACACCATGACTTGTCCTCAGTCCGTAGGTTCTTCCAAATCGGGTGTTGGGATAGGGCTGAATAATGACTTGGTAGTGCTCAGTCGCAGCGCTGTGAGATCTGAAAGCCAGGACCAAAAGCACCCAGGCACTGCCTGGGCAGACGTCCCTTGCACTCTGGGCAAGGCTTGAGAAGTGGAATGTGTTTGTGGGCTCCACAGAAATGGAAAACACTACTAAAATATATAAAATAATATATAATAATATATAATATATAATAATGCTAAAATATATGCTTTGTGAGAACTGACCACATAGTCCCCACTGCTTCACCAACAGATCTGCCCTGGGACTTGACCTAAGCAGTAAAATGTGAAGTGCCTGTTCTGCCAAGAGTGAAAGAACGGGCTTCCTTTCCTAAAGTGCTCTGTGTGACCTCCTTTGGTAGAAGCAATTCATCCTTCGGCAGTGGACTGCCGCAGAGCAAAAGGCAGATGTTGTGTTGGAGGACACGGTTAAGTGGTGCTGATGGGGCTAGGAAAAGGCTGGACTCAATGACCTGAAGGTCTATTCCAGCCGAAACTGTTCTATGGTTCTATAATTCTATGAACTGTGCTTGCTGATGTGCACTGTGCCTCTGAGAGCCAGAGGCCATGTCATTAGGACGCAGAAGATAACTCACCATGTGGTGTCTCCAGAACTAGTCACAATATTGTTGTCATCGAGAAACCGGCAGCAGGAGAGGTAACCTGGGCAGTGGGAAAAGGCCAATATGAGTGACAGGATGAGGGGAAATGGCCTTAAGCTGCACCAGGGGAGGTTCAGGTTGGATGTCAGGAGGAATTTCTTTCCTGAAAGGGTTGTCGGGCAGGGGAACAGCCTGCCCAGGGAGGTGGCTGAGTCACCATCCCTGGAGGTGTTGAAGAGAAGGGTAGATGTTGCACTGGGGGACAGGGTTTAGTGGTGCTGATAGGGCTGGGAAAAGGTTGGACTCGATAATCCTGAGTGTCTCTTCCAGCTGAAACTGTTGTACAGCTCTATGAGAAATGAGGCAGGGTGGGAGAAGCTGAGGTCTGGCAGCAAAGGGCACTTGCGCTGCCGGCAGGCAGAACACACCTGTATGGGCTGAGAGCTCCCTGCTCACTTTGACATTGCCTTCGCGAGACTTGAGGCTGTAGATGGAGCACATGTTGTCAAGGCCCCCACAGGCCACGAAATTGCCTGAGGGGGCATAGGCACAGGTCATGACCCAGGAAGACCGTAAAGGGATGGCATGAACCTAGGCGGAGGAGAAACCCTGTTGAGACTGGCATCAGAGAGAGCAGGGCGAGGGCACTAGTGCCCTGGACGTTGGAGTGGATCCACCCCAACATCCCGGTTTGCTGCAGCTGCCTCTTACCTTGTTAGTTGTGTACGTATCCCACACGATCAGTTTCCCATCTTGTGAGGCACTGACCAGGAGTCTGTGAGAGAGGAACAAGATCGTGTTAGCAGCTCTCTTCCCATCAGAGCCTTCTTGCCCTTCACACCCATGTGCTGCCCTGCACCCAGCGGCGTTGCTCTCACTTGGAGTCTGTGGACCAGTGCATGGCGTAGATCTTGGCCAGGTGCCCACGCAGAGTCCTTCGGGTCCGCATCTGGATGCGCCCAACAACCTCGACTCCAGACACGATCTGAAGAAAGAAAGAGGGGAACAAAACAATTAATTTGGGGCTTGCAGGAGCTTTACTGCTCCCCACATCTCTGCCTCCTAACTCTGGTTCCCAACTGGAGACATGCCCCTTTTGGAATGGGGCTAGCTGACACATCCCTCCCCAGCCAGCCCTGACCCTCACCTGAGCAAGTGTTGTGTCTGCACAGGCTTTCCGGGCATCCTGCATTAAAGACAAGAGCAGATGAGACGGAGAAACGTTAGGTGGCAAAGGCACTGGCAAGTGAAATTCAGGGGCGCAGCCTGGGGGATGCTGTGAGCAGGAACTGCAGCTTTACTCTGGTGGGAGGGATTGTGGCCAGCACAGGGGCATCCTGCTCTATGACTAAGGCTCCTTGGCACCAGTCAAACCTCAGCAAGGGGAATCAAAAGCTGGTCAACATTCAGTCCTCCATGCTACACACTTTCCATGGATCTTCATGCCTGGGAGAACACCAGCTGTCTCCCAAACAGAGGAAGTCCTGAGGGACACGTTCTTTGGCCCCCTGCAGACACAAGGTCCGTGGCTGCTTCTTTGTCACTGTTGTAGTGTCCTCTTTTCCCTTATTGTTGTTCCCACCACCATGCTGTGAAGATTTCCAACAGCACTTAAAGGTCTGGGCAGGACTGCAGGGGGCTCAAAGGATCTAGAGAAATCTGAGCTCTCAAGTTCTGGCTGAGGAGAAGAACTTGGTCACAGGGACACAGACACTCTTTCAGCAGTTTCATGACTGTTGCCAGCATTACCGCAATCTGCTTCTTCAGCTGCTCAGCCTCCTGCTTCATCTGTTCCATTTCCCCCATCTTTCTGTCTGAGGGGTGGCTCCTCCTTGTGGGACAGCCTTGATTCTGGGGACACAAATCAAAGCAGAGGTATGTAAGGTACAACTGTGGAGTTAGGCAGATGTAGACATCTCCCACAAAGGCTTTGCAATCATTTCTGGGCTGTATCTGGTCAAAGCCAGATCACAACAGGCCTGATCAGATGTTCTTTTGGGCTTGTGTCCTGTTTACACACACTGTAGGAAGCTGAAGACCCCCAGAGCCTCTTGCTGAGGTTCTGCTCACACTTGTCCCTTCATCTCTTTATTTTTATCCTCTTCATTCCAAGTGAATGGAATGAAGCTGCATCCTCTTTTGCAGCTTCTTCCTCTCCATGGCCAAGCTGTCCAGGAGGAAGACACTTGATGCAGGGAGCCCCGTAGCTAATTCCTATTGTCTGTCCTATGCAAAGCAACACAAGGCAGTGTCCACCAGCTTGCTGACCATCAAGGAAATCTGGAGGCTGTTGAGGTGCTCTGCCAGGGCTTCCCATCCAAACCTGAAAACCCCAACGCACAGATGTCCAGGGGAGGATCTAAGAGTAACATAAGAGCAGGTAACAGTATTTCTTGCGCTTTCGTAGCCCCAGTTTTCCCTTGATGTTCGAAGCTAGAGGCAGCATTATCGCACACAAGTCCTTGATGGACTTCTTCTCTGTGCATTTGTCCACACGACTTTTGTGACCACATCAAAACTCAGCACCATCAGCAGCTGATGGGCTCCACAGCTCTGCAATGAAATTCCTGGTTCTGTTACTCCAATGGAAAAAGCTCCTTAGCTTTTGAGTGGGGATTAAAACCAAATAACTGGTCTCTCTCCACCTCAGCATTTTATAGAGCTTTGCCATCTCCATCCTCAACCATCTCTTTTCCAGACTGTAGAGCACGATTATTCATTCCTCTCGTGCAAACGGCTACATCCTATTACCCAGTTGTTCTCTAAGCCCTTTTCAGTTGTTTACAGGGTAGAGATGATGTTTTTGCAGAGAGAGCAGTGAACCAGAACTGTAATCCATATTCAAGAGACAGGTGCCCCAGGTGATTACACAGCATCTCTGTTCTGTGTTCTCTTTCACTCAAAACTTCACCAACGATCCTAACATCTCCCACTCTTGCAGACAAGCCTGGTCTTTAATTTCTTTGATATTTCTCTTGGGCAGCTGCAGGTATCCAGATGTGCCGCTGGTATTGTTCATTGCTAGAGCCAGTGCTCTGACACAGGGCCAACAAATGCTCCAGCAGCATCTGCAGAATTTCCTCTTGCCTTTGTAGGTCACATCACCTCTATCCCCCTCTGGCCTATTGCCTGATGGCCTCATTTCTTCTAGCCAACAGGACTTCTGGTCCTTCCCTGCCAGGCTGCTCTTTTGTTGTGTGCAAGCACATGCAGGGAGTTCCCAAATCACTGCTCTGCTCACTGCTTCATAGAGCTCTTTGTGTTTTCCTACAGAATTCCTTCCCCATGGCTTTCCATCTCCATGGCTTTCCTTTACCTTCCATGCAGAGAGAGTATCTGCTTGCCCAATGACTCCTGTAAGCATGGCTTTGAGAGTAGGAAAGGCAGGGAGGTACAAAGTTCCTCTAGCTCCTGCAAGACACGAGCCTGTCCCAGAGAGAGGCTGATTCAGGGTATTCTTTGCAGAGAAAGATTTGCCTCTGCTGCTTGCAAGCCTGAAAGGAGTCCCAGCACTGCTGCCCCTTCCCTGCTCCCTGCCCACGGCCAGGTTGTGGCTGCTGGCCCAAGCACACAGTGAAGCAGCGGAAGAGGAACCCAGGGCTGCACAATCAGAGCCCAGAGGCACATGCCCCAGCAGTGGCCTGGGGCTGCCAGTCTCAGCTATGCTGGTGGGTGGGGACAGGACAGCACCTTGGTTGGGCCCTTTCTGCTCTTTCTGTCTTGTCTCATTTCAACAGAGCAGTGGTGAGGTTTCCTCCCAGCAAGAACACTCAGCTGCATCTGGCTTGCTGGCCATGAAAGCCCACTTGCATGCAAGTCTCTTCCTTTGGGAAGGGGCTGGGCACCCCAGTGCCATCTCTCAGCTAACAGACTGGGGAGATGCTGGGGAAAGCCTTACAGCTTTCAGCAGCAGGCTGCACATGCTCCTTATCTCATGGCACTTGCCCCTCATCTTCACGTTACAGTCAAGCTGTGGAGACTGCATCCAGCTCTGGTCACACCAAGTGGCAACACCTGCAGAGACTCAGCCTGATCACTGTGGTGCACACCTCTTCCTGCCTCAGTTTTTCTTAGGTCTGACCCCATCTCTCCTTCTTCAGCCCTAAGCTTTGTGTTGTCTTTTCCTGCTGGACCACCTTCTCCCTCCAACTCTTTCGAGACCTCTGACTGGTGCCCAAGCTCCCCAGGATGTAGCACATCTTTGACCACCACTGTCTATTCACCTGCCCTCACCTGTCTTTGTAGAATTCTGTTCTTGCCCTCCTAGACCTGCATGGAGATGGAGGCCTTGTTCTCTCTGTTCCTTCCAGTTTCTGCCTCGGGCAAAGCTGGCTGCACACGTCATCCTCATCACTCATCTGATACCCAGTCTTCCTTGCATCTCTCGTGCTGTGTTAAATACTCTCTCCCCTTCCCCGGGTGTTTCTCCACTCTGGCACTAGTGTGGCGGTGCCCATTCACAGGTGCCTGCTCTGGGAAGCTGCACAACAGGATGAGGGGCTTTTGGAGCCAGCAGGGAGGTCAGAGGGCAGGGGCACAGTGTCGAGGACGGATAAAAAGGGCTAAATATAGAGAAGGTGCAGCTCAGGTTCAGGACTCCGTCCGAACCTTTAAATCCCTTAGAGGGAACACTCTAAATGAAGCTGGGAATTGTTCTCAGCCTCAGAAGGACAAGGACCCACAGATGAGTGATAATAATAGCTCCAGCTTCGCCTACTGCTTCCACCCTTCACGTCCCAGTACAGTTCGTGGAGAGAGCGAGTTACTGGCCCCCAGTGAGGTGCAGCTGCCCCCCAGGAGGCCCAGTGCAGGTGTGCAAAAGAGCAGCTCATCATGGCCATGTACTTTTAGGGCACAAAATGGGGGAACCACATGGAGGAAGAGCAGAGGAAAGGGGAATTCAGTTGGGAGGCACATTTCTGCTGTCACCAGCGGGGCTGCGTGCTCCTCATGGATCCACAGATCAACCCAGAGTTGCTCGTAGTAGCTGCCCAGCCTGGTTTTACTGGAAAAGCCTTCTAAATGGTGCACATTCAGTGCTGGAAGCCAGGGCTCTTTCAGGCAGGTGCTGAACACTAGAGGAAACAAAGTTCTTTGCTACCTTTGAAAAAACAATTGAGCAGCCCTGCACCGCAAAGAGCTACGGACGTGGCACCAGTAGTGGCACAGAGCTGTGCCTCCTGTAACATCGCTGAGGAGCATGACACAGTCAAACCGAGCCTGGGCTTGACTGGTTCATGCCAGCCCTCTGCTGAGCTCTGCCTTGGCTCTGCTCATCTGCCTACCACTTCTTGGCTTTTGAAACCAAGTTTCATTTCCTTTGCTCTCCAACACCACAAACCTGCCTGCTGTGACCAAGTTGCTGGAGGCAGTGCAGAGCACTCATGTCCATGGGCAACCAGACCCATCCTGAGCCCTTGAGCATTTGCTTGCAGCAGACCACAGGCCTCTGATGTGGCAGTAGGCTAAGAGGTGTCTGGAATCATCTGCCTTTTGCTGCCACACTGTGACTTTTCAGGGCAGTGGCTGTGTCCCCCACACTGTGCCACAGCAGGGCCCCAGTCTGCAGCCCGAGGGCCACTCTACTGAAGCATCTGCATCGCTTTCTTGTGGGGATGGAGGTACAAGCGATGAGTGGGAAGAAACCTACTTAGAGGTAGATCTACTTATTCCCTATCCTTCAGGTAGCTTCCCACACTAAGGAGGAGATGGTCCCTCTGTGAAATGCTGGGAGAGGGCTGTAAATAGGAGAGAGAAAGGTGTAGAAGGGGAGAACTTGGTGTTAACAGGCAGCATCTCTGAGTTTCAATGTAATCCCTGGCTGGCCTTGCATGCTCACCCTGGTGACCCTGGGCTCCTTGCAGAGCCGGATACAGAGATGATCCCCCCCCTTCTATGATGGAGATCAAAGGCCAGGGTAAAATTACCCTGCTCTGCTCTTCGCTTTCTGAGGGTTTCTTCACCATCCAGAAAAGTAGCCAGATACAAGGATGTGAGCACAGGACCTCATTGGGAGTGCTCGACTGTGTGGTGTGGGTAGTGAGTGCCAGGTCCCTCAGCACCTGGTGTTAGCCTCCAGTCTGGAAACTGGTAAGGATTACCTGCCAAGGGAGAACAAGCAACCCCATCCCAGTACAAATCTCGTCATCATCATAAAGACATCTCACTGCTAACCCAAATTCCTTCCCCACCATCATCTTCCCTCCCACATCCTCTGATGAGCTCAGCCCTTGTACAAAGGCTCCCCACAGAAGCACACCAAGAAACTCAGGGTCCCAAGTGCTAGGCTCACCAAGGTGACCTCAGGCATGACAACACGGCAGCATCCTTACCGGGATCTGTAGAGAGAGATGGGTTGCAGTTGCCCCTGAACGGGACCCTCACAGCTCGCCTCCCTTGTCGAAAGCAGCTCCTTGCCAGCCAAAAGCCCCTCGTGAAGTATCCAGTGAGTCCTGCCTGTCCACCCAGCACCTCCCTTGTTCCCTCTCTGCTCCTCAGCCTCTCCCAGGACTGATCTCCCCATGGGGAGCTGGAAGGCTGTGGACGGGAGGGGTTGGGGGAGGGCTGATTCCAGGAGCAGCGTCAGGCAAATTAAATCAGACACCAGAGACTTGGGGAAATCGGATTGGGACGTAATGCAAAGCAGGTGGATGGGGAGGGGTGAAAAGAGAGAGTAGCACACTGCTCCTGAAGGGAAAGAAACCACCACAGGAGGATTTGAGTCGCTCTGTTTGTATCAGCAACAAACTAATAAAGTGAAGATTAGCCAGAACAGGCTGGGATTATCAGCCACTGGGGCAGGGCTCGTTGCACCTCACAGTCCATAGCACTTCTTGTTCTCCTGGGGACAGCGTGCCACTCGTGGCCTGGGCAGGGCAGGAAGAGGGACGGTGCCATCCACAGTGGCCCTGCCAAGAGAAAACCCATGACAGGACAGGATTCATAACCTCTCTGGGCAGCAAACTGGGCTCTGTATGGGGAAAACAAAACTGGGCAGAGGGGCCAGGGGTGGTGAAAGATTTGGTGGCGTGCCTTTTGGCAGCCACTTTAGTGGGATGCTGCAAAGAGATTATCTTGGCCTCAATCTCTTTTAATCTCTCCTGCAGCTTTGGCCCAAGCCTGAGATAAATACCTTTTAACGGATCTCATCTGACGTCAGGAGGCCATCAGTCTAATCACCCAGGCCACCTTTGGGCAAAGTAAGCCAGTGATGTGGCCACCAGTCCCCCGAAATATCCTCATCAAGCAGGAACCATCCAGCAGCCCCACATATATAGTGGGGTGGACCTGTCCAGGATGCAATGGACCTCACCAGGGAGAGGGAATTTGAAATGTGCACATCAAATGGTCTTTCCCTGTGACCCTAGGCAGGTCAGGAGGCAAAAAGGGCTGCCAAAGCAGCTTTCCCAAGCCTGTGTGTTAAGGAACTCTCGGGGTCCAGAGTGAGGAAAGACTTCCTTTTCCAGGAAGCAGGGCCCCTGTGCCAAAAGCAACAAGGGGATCACCCACCTCTGAAACATCACTGGCCCTGGCCCTACGGATTTCTTCCATCTCACCAAGGCCTGGGTACGTCATGACCACCGTTTGATCGCTGTCTCTAATGCTTCCCAGGAAAAGAGTCACTGCCTTTTCATGCTCCACATCCACTCCATTCAATTCCTGTTTGGCTACAATATAATCCCATCTCGGACACTAATTCCCTGGGCCATGACAGCAGATTGTCTTTGTACCAGGGTGGAAAATTATAAACAACATCTCTCTTCTGCTTTCAGGGGCAATTTGGTGCACGGAGAGGGAAAAGCAAATAAGGGAGGCTTTGCTGCAGGGAAACGTGACCCTACAGTGCTTCTTCTTAACGTCACTCCCCGCCCTTTCCAGGGGTTACTCATGGCAGAGCTGACCTCCTGTCTTGCTCTTCTTTATTAGAAGAAGCTGGCATCTGAGCAGATATTTTGTTTGTTTTCTTTCACTGAGGGCTCTAGCTCCTGTCATCATTTGTTAATTAATTTTCCATCAGCTACCAGTGCACGTCTCCCTCCCCATGTACAACAGACACAAGCTCCCATAACATCTGTGTCCAGCATTTTGCTTTTATTCCACAGATCCATCTACAGTCCTTCATCTTCCCCCACTCAGACCAGTTGTGAACTTCTGAGGCCTGCAGGTCCCTAGGAAATTCAGAGGCTGCTGGTTTGAGTTACTCAATGTGAGCCTTTGCTGAGAGACCCCAGACTCCTTCTCCACCTCTCAGATTTGGCCTTGTATGTCCATGGAGTTGGCAACGAGAGGAGTGGGGTGAGGAGCTCCTGCCTCTTTACTTCTGAGTGACACAAGCATGTTGAGAAGGCAGTGAAGAAAGTTCCTGATACCACTGACTTGAAAAGACTCTTCTGCTCCCACATTTCATCTGCTGGGACGTCACACAGAAGGAAGTCACATCCCTCCCCATTACTACAGCTCTAGCATGCTAATACACTGCTCCACATCCCTATGGTCTTGGTACTACTGTGACCTGCCAGGCCACGGTGTGTGCCAGTCCTGCCTCTGGGGCCCCATGAACTCAGAACTCATCTCTGACCCGTAGTTCCCTGGGGTGCTGCATCCTGCCCAAGCCAGGCCTGTGTCCCTGACTCATGGGTCTGGCTCCACTGTGGGAAATGGGAGGCTTCGAGGAGAATCTTCTGCTCTGATCAGCCCGATGATGTTCTTCATCATCAGGTCGCTCCTGCTCCACAGCCCTCTGCTCCATTAGCTCTTCTGCTTTCACCCGTTCCTGCAGCCGTGGAAGACAGAGACTATGTGAACTCCTGGTAGGATCATGGGTCTGCTCACAGAAGCTGACAAGACACACCTTGTAAAGAAATGGAAAAGGCCACATCCATCCAACCTCCCAGACACCATTCTCTCTCACAGGATTCATCACAGGCTGGCCCCTGCACCAGACACCTTGTCAGAGGACAACCCCCAGCTGCTGCACTAAGCCCTGACCCATGGGAAAGCTCACACACCATTCCTTGGGAAAACTCACACAGCATTCCTTGGGAAAGCCCACACACCATTCCTCATGCAAGCTTGGAAGTACTCAGATCCATTTCTCCAGCATCACCCTTTACCTGCTCAGCGTGCTCCTGGGAGTGTGTGTACCAGAGAGCAACGGCACAGCGTCTTCCACGGCTCACTGCCCACACACCATGGGGGTTCTCCTTGCCAGAGCTGAAGGCTACCAGCCTCCCACACTTAGGATGCACCTCAGCCTGCCAGGAAACAGGCAAGAGACAGTGAAGCTAGCAGTCCCCTGCTCTGGGGTGCCTAGTTCTTCTGCAGAGGTCACACTGCCTCTGGGAATATACAACAGCAGAGAGCTACCAGGCATCCACTGCTAGCCTGCAAGCAATGCAGACCTTGGGGAGGGACAGAGATAATCAGCGGGACAACAAAGGTCACACACATCCACAGACTGGAAAAGCCTGGAAGGAGTTAACCTCTCCGCTGAGATTTGCCTCGATTTGCCTTTAACTGCTCCTATTTGAATCTGCCACAGCACCCACACTGGACTGTTTTTGGAGCAGTGGGATCCAATAACCAAACAGTTTCCTCCCACCTAGACTATGTCTCACCCTCAGTCCCCTCTCCTTTTGGCCAGTGCCACACTTACTGTGACAGTCACAGTGTCCATTTTAGTGAAGAAGAGGCCCCCACCTTGGAAGTCGTCATTGAGGTAGAGAATGCCACTGTGAACAAAAAGAAAGAGGGCATGTGGATGGTGAAGTTCATTCCTTCCAGGTGCTCCTCCACACTCCTTGTCACAGGAGGCTGTGGACACCACAGTTCAAAAAGTGATGAGGTCAGTTAACAGGAGAATCCATCTGGAGGTGCCTAGCTCTGGGGAGTACCTGAGGTGCAAGCCACAAGAGGCTAGGAAACCATGCCAGGGGGCTAGTCCAGGCACTTGTCCACTGTTGGTTTGGTTTTAATGCTCCACATACATCTGCAGCCCTGTTGTGACAGCACCCTGCACAGACAGACATTCAGTCTGACCCAGCATGATGCTATTGATGTTTTGAAATTAGCAATAAGGTTAAGATTTAAGATTCCAAAGCCTGAAAAAGCTGGACACTTACCAGCAAACAAAGAGATGTCTCAAAAGAGTATTTCAGGGTAACACAAGAATGGTCAAGAAGATCTCTTTAGTAAGTTATCAAGGAATTCCTAAGTTACTAAGGAATCTCTTTACTAAGTTAGACCAAAAGAGAAGTAGTGAGGCTGCTGTGCAATGCAGGTGAGACCATAGTCAGCTAGGTCCAAGGATGGATCACACACCACTTGAGTTCCTTCTGGTGTTCAATTAAGCTGATAGACAATGTCAGAGGAACAAGAGAGGCTTGTTAATGGGACTGGGGGAATGAAAGAAAAATCAACACTATGGCTGCTGAAAAAAACATTAAGGACATAAGGACAGTGAGGGGATTACCAACCCTGAAGCCCAGCAAGTTGTGGCTCTTCTGCCATAAGACTGTGAAGTCAGTGTGTAACATGGTGGGACAGCAGTGATAGTCCTCACACACACATATGGGTTTAGGGACAATGGTCAAAGCATAAACAGGACTGTCAGCCTGACCTCAGCAGTCTGGGCCTTAGACTCCATCTCTGAGGAGAACCACAGGAGGTAAATGGAAAATGGTCTTAAAATGTAACATCGTGATACTACAAGCAGATTGGACTGGCCACACAATCTTTGATAAAGCAGTTGATCTCCCAGGGACAGACAACATGCTTGAACTCAGCAGTCTGGACTCTGGCAGGAGTACTCAGAACGGTGCCACTCTATAAATCACTCATGAACACAGAGAAGGTGCAGAAGTGCATGTGAGCACAACAGTCATGAGCTAGTTCATGCCTAGTGCAGCACTGGCACTGGAAGCAGTACTGTTCACCTGGAGGAGTACTGTTCACTGGGACTCTTGGACCCCTGGGCCCAATCCTGATGGATGATTTCATTAATGACCATAGCACAAATACAGTCAGGAGGTTTGTGGCACAGGGATCTCTTTCAGAAGGACACTGAAAGAGCTCAGCCCTTCCAAGTTGGTTGGTCAAACATAATTCAATCTGCAAGAGGTCAGGAATACTTCTGGAAATACCTCAGTGGCACAGATCCTAAGAAGACATCTTAAGTCAGAGAAGATCACTACTCAAGGAGGAGTCAGGTGACAGGTCAGCCTTCCCACAGAAAGGACTTGGATCTAACCAGTTACATGATGGAACCTGGCAACTTCACCACCTGTCTACACCAAGTCAACATCTATTTCAGATGGGAAATGGACTCGATACTTGGATTCCCTCCAAGTCCCACATCCTCATCATAGGCTGCTCAGAGTAGAGCTCCCACTCAAAGAAAAGGCAAGTAAGATTTCTGGATGTCCGGGGATGGGATGGTAAATGGTAGGAATCAAACTGTAGTGAACTGACCTCATTTTGCTGCAATGTGCAATAATTGTCACATCTGCAATATAGATTTCAGGTTCTTTCACCAAAGGGTAACAAAACCTGCCCCAGGCTGTAAAAAACCCATCACATGGAATGGAAACAACATCCAATACAAAGTACTGGCAGTCAATCTCGAGAGTGATGAATGGAGAAAACAGACACTGACTGCTCAAACAAAGGAAATCCAAAGAGCCTGGTTCTCCTCCTCCTGTAGTGATGGAAGACTGTGAAAGACAGAACTTGATCAGAAGAAACGGATTGTCGTAAGGGCTGGCAGAAGACTGCAGTGCCCTGGTACAGCCACAAAACAACAATTTGGTATCATGGGTTCTAGTCCATGCAGCCTCCCAGCCTTGTTCTGCTCTCCATTAATGCTGGCTGTGTGGATGGAGGAAGGAGAGAGGGCAGATCTTCCCAGCCAAGGGAAGGAGTTCCACACTTTGTTCTGAAGCCACTGATGCAGCTTTCTGCCTAATGCTACAGTTCTAGCTGGCTTTGAGCCAGCAACCCATCACCCAGTTTCTATAAGCTGATCACATCCTCTGATGAAGCAGAGACATTCTGATCTCCACATGATCTAATGCAGGTCCTTTTCTTCCCTTACCTGTAGTCCCTGTAAACATAGGCAGGCGGTTCTCTCCAGCACTCTTGCCCTTCAGGATCCAAGAGACAATTATCAGCGTGGACAGGATGACTAAGATCCATGCGACCCTCCTGTTTCTCTGAAAAGGGAAGTTACAGAAAAACATACGGGCCTCTTCAGCTGAATGAAAGAATGAGACAGAGAGAAGGGGGCACAGTGAGAGTAAAGGGAAGAGAGCCTCCTGAAAGCACATAGCTGGCACTGAAGAGACTCTAGGAGGCAGGGACTAACAGGGTGAAAGATTCTTTACCATCTACAGCCGTGCGGCACACAAGATGTGTGAACGAGAAATGGAGTTTCTTTCCCGGAGTGAAATAGGACTCTATGATTTTCCGTGATTTCTCACTGGCCTGCAGAAGCAATCTGGCATCTCTCCAGTCCACGTCCCCTTTCAGGGCCAGCTACAAGGGAAAAGCAGCCTGCTAGAAAACTTACACTGAGAAATGATACACATACACAGCACAGGATAATGGAACCATGTGGTCACACACATTAGACAGGAACATCTCCCCAAGTAAATGTAAGTCAGGGTACACCTCTAGAGCACAGCAACCCTTTCCTTCTATCCAGCACATGAAGCTACATCTGGAATGTGGCATCATTTTGGGTGCCCCAGTACACAGGGGACACTAGCAAACAGGAGTGAGTCTTCAGGTGGCACAGAAGGCCAATGGCATCCTGGCTTGTATCAGGAACGGTGTGGTCAGCAGGACTAGGGATGTAATTCTCCCCCTGTATTGGGCACTGGTGAGGTCTCCCCTTGAGTACTGGGGGCAGTGCTGGGGCCCTCACTTCAGGAAAGAAATTGAGGAGCTGGAGTGGGTCCAGAGGAGCAACAAGGCTGGGGAAGGGACTGAAGGGAAAGTCTGATGAGGAGAGGCTTGAGGGAGCTGGGGGTGTTCAGTCTGGAGGAGACTCAGGAGGGACCTTCTCCCTTCTCTACAACTCCCTGAAACTCTTCTCCCAGGGACAGGATAAGAGGGCAGGGCCTGAAGCTGCACCAGGGGAGGGTAAGGTTGAGTGTTAGGAAGCCCTTCCTCATGGAAAGGGTGATCAGACACTGGAATGGACTGCCCAAGGCAGCGGTGGAGTCCCCATGCCTGGACGTATTTAAGGACAGACTGGATGTGGCACTTAGTGCCCTGGTCTACCTGATGTGGTGATGTCAGGTCAAAGGCTGGGCTGGATGAGCTCTGAGGTCTTTTCCAGCCTCAATAATTCTGTGACTCAATGAAGGTCTGAAGAAGGCACAGATGTTGGAGTGCATGACTTAGAAAAAGGTGCTGAAAGTGCTGGGTTTACTTGGCCTAGACATAACGAGGCCAAGGGGGGATCTAACTGCAGTCTCCTCACACCTAAAAGAGGGTTATAGAAAAGATGGAGACAGTCTCTTTTCCCAGAAGAACACACTGGAAGGACAAGAAGCAACATGCAAGAACTGCAGCAAGGGGAATTTTGGTTAAAGAAATATCTCTTTTCCCTGAGAGTGGTAAAGCACTGAAACAGGTGCCCAGAGAAACTAGGGAACCTCCACCTTTGGAGTTGTTCAGGACTTGTCTGCATAAAGCCCTGAGGGATGTCACCTACCACTGGAGTTAAGCGTGGTGTGAGCACAGGGTCTAGAGGTCTCCAGAGGCTCCTTCCACACTAATTTATTCTCCAATTCTAAGCTAAGCATGTCTGCACTACTTCTGCACAGGGACACAGAGTGATCCCTAAACCAAGAAAAAGGACTTGCCAACACCTTCTTGCACAACATGCCTTAACAAGATTGTGGAGAAAGAGGGTCGGGGAAACGGCACAGGTGTTTGCAAGGAAGGTCACACACCCGTGGTGCCATCAAGCATGCCCTTCAGACAGAAACTCTTGAGTGGCAAACGCTCTTTCTAGACTATCAAGAAGGCAGCAGACTGACAGAGACACTCACCTGCACAGCCTTCAAAACAGTTAACCCTTCAAACCTCTCATGTGGAGTGTGAGGTGACCGTCTTGCCCGGTAGCCATCTCCTGCTTCTCCTGCTGCCTGGAATAGAAGCGTACACGTGACACACACTAGGCTGCCATCTTTCCTGCATGGAAACACTACAATCCTGCCTGCTGAGGAGTAAAATACATGTACAAGACCGAGGCCTCACCTTTGCCAGCCGGAGAAGGTCCTTACACTCGGACTCCGTCAGCACTCTGTCAAACACAACCCTCTGGGTTCCATTCATTTGTTGGGAATCCATCGTGACAACAATTCCCTCAAAAGGCAAAGGACCTGTCAAGAAGTAAGTGCAGACAGGCATGAGCAAATTCTGGGCAGGAAGCTCTCAGACACCAACCCCCAGCCTGGATAAGGAAGTGGAGAGACACTATACATTCTGAGAAGACAGGACAGACCCACAGAAGTGCCCATTCCTTGCAGACCTGGGCCACTTGCAACCCTCACATGCTTCAGGGGAACCAGAGCATCAGCTGGGGAAGCTGGCCTACAGCCAGTGCTTCAGGAGCCAGCAGAAACTCAGGGCTTGCTGGGAGAGCAGCAGGGAGCTGGGGAAAGTTGAGTGCACTGTGGATCGCAGCAGCAGAACAGGTCCAGCCTACTGGAGAAAAGAAGCAGGTAAACACCTCCATCAACCCTCCTCTTGATCACACATCTTATCCCAGAATTATCTCAGTTTGGTGATTTGATCTTTTGATCTTTAGCCTTTTTCTTTTCTCCCCCCACTTCCGGCCTCTGGCTGCTCTGGAATGCCGAGGTACTCAAGTCCTCACACTGATCTGTTCTCCCATATGTCACAGCAGAGAACCACTTGGAGTCACTTCAAGAAGACTCCAAAACATAGCCCTGCAAAAGGCTGCATGTTCACACGTAAGAATGGAGGAACATCAAGAACACAAGGCTCTGCACTGCAGTCTATAGTGTTCAGCCACAAACCATTTTGTGTTTTCCAAGGGAAGACTTATGCAAGCTGAGTAGTCTGTTTCCAGCTTCCATTCCCTCCACCCCGCCCTCCTTGACCCCTTCAGAAATATGCTGTTTGAAGTTGAGCTGGTGGAGTTCAAGCAGGTGTGGAACAGACACTCCTGCCACGTTGCACAGAGAACTGCACGTCCGCAGGCTTGTCAAGTATTCAGGCACCACTGCTCTCAGCTTCTCCAGCCACAGTGCTCTTTGAGTTCCCATCCCAGAGATATATTGAGATTTGGCAAGGTTACACATGCATCAGAGAGGGAGAAAAGAAACAGTGAGACTTGCTGAGCCATTCAGGTCAGTCTGCATCTATGCTAGCATTCCAATGCCTGAGGACAGAAGAAAAGAGAACACCTAGCATGACTTAGCCTGGCTGACCGCATCCAAGTCCTTCGTCAAGCTTTTACTCACCCCTTTTCTCCCTCTCTTTCACAGCCAGAGTTTCTTGGTGTTGCTTCTCCTGATCCTCTCTCAGGAGCAAGAGAAAAAACAGAGACCAAGGCTGTCAGTACACAGGTGTATGCTTAACCCTTCTCTGCGGTAGCATTTCACACCCTTCTTCTTTCTGTTTTGCCCATTCCTTAGTAGTTATTACTGTTCCTTGTACCACCTCTGTCAGCCCAACTCCATCCCCTGCTTTCAACACTTCTATTTCAGTCCTGCTTAAATTGGCCAACCTTACCTGTATTTCTCCTTTAGGTTTTCAGGAATCAGCTCATCTGGAGTCCAAAGATCCTGCAGGAACACATGTGAATGGTTCAGTACCCAACATACTTTTCTAACAGTGATTCATGTCAAACAGCCAGCTCTCCAGTGAATATCAGACCAATGGTCCTAGCCTGTTCCTGATGACAGCCAGACTGGACTGAGGCATATGGTTACAGCTGCAATTTCCAACTAGCTTTAGTTCTAGAGCTGTGGAAAGGCCTTAAAGATCAACCTCATAAGGACTTGGGAGTCCTTACTCATCAGCATCCGACCTTTTTTGAATCATGTGCCACAGAAGGGCATTGTGTCCACTGTCTTGGAAAATCAGGGCAGGAAGATTAAGATGACACTGTTACTTACAGGGTCATTAAAAGTTCCTCCTAGATGCTCCACTGCATAATAAATCAACTTCTTCTCCATCAAAGATGTCTGCACGTAATGCTGAATATTCTAAAAGAAGCAATGAGGCTGTTAAACTTCATCCCTGTCCAGGGTAGAAACCTGTCCCAACACACTGCCAAGCACTGTGAAAGCCCAGTTCTGCCCTGAAGGGACCCTGTCTGGTAGAATCCAATTTCTTCAGTCCTGGGCTTGTCATATATCTGCAGTGAAACTTGCTTCCCTGTTTAACATGTTTTTCCCTTCCCCACAGGGAAGGGCCAAAAAGTACAGACCCAGGGCTGTAACTACCTCTCTGGCTGTGACAGCTGTGTCTTCTCCCAGCTCTGCGCGATAATGCTTCATTTTCTCCAACATTGGCTCATCGGTGGGATAGAAGAGCAAGTAGGAAGCAGCACATTCAGCAGCCAGTGCCTGGTTCCCAACTTGGGCAGGGACAGAACAGAATGAGTGAGGATGTCTCTGGAAGCCTTGGCGATAGCAGCAGATGTGTACAGGCCAGCAGCACCCAACGCCCCAGTCAGGATCCCACAGCAGAAGGCCTTACACCAAGTACAAATCAACCCCTGCCCAGCTGAGCTTCTGCCCAAGGACAGGCAGAGAACACAGTGAATGAGCCCAGAAAAGAATGGCCCCACTTCCAGTACTTATTGTGAGCCTGTGCAGAGGAGACAGAAAGAAAGTAGTATATTTTGGAAAAAAGATGGTCCTGCTTCCCTCACTCCATAGATATGAGGAGTCTGGAGGCTTTTTTGAGATCCAGGTTTTACCAGTGGTCTGGCAGAGGAGATGAAAGGCAGTTAGATCAGTGTGGGTAGCCAAGAGAAGAGCTCAGTGACACATGCAAGTGACTGTGTGACAGGATGACCAGTATCATGACAGGCCATCAGTTCAGGGAGAGCAGGCAGGGTTGACTAAGGAACACGCTATTGAGATGACACGCACACAACAGGAAGTGGAGACCTACTCTGGAGCCTCATATGAAAAAGGAGGGTATAAAATACATAGCACATAGTTGGAGCAAGGTCCTGAAATGGAGAGTCCTGGAGGAATGAAGTGGGAACAGGTACACATTACAGAAACTACACAAGGAGACTGAAGTAGACCACAAGGGATCTTTCCCAAGGTCATCACAGGCTTGAGAAGAGGAGAAAGGAGAGATGAGAGAGGAGAGGGAGAGGAGGAAGAGAGTAGTAGAGCCCAGTTCAGTGTACCACTTCTTTCCAATATATGCTGCCCTCCAGGTCCAGGGGCAAAGACTAAGCTTAGGGGTGCCACAACAAAGCCCACTGGGTTGTGGCTCTGCTCACCTTGATCGTAGGCAAACTGCAGTAAATCAAGATGAGAGGGTATGAAATCTTCTGTGGCAGAAACCCGCCCTGGCTTTGTGGCTACTTCAAGGACGCACTGCTGTCTGCACTTCAAAACCTGAATATAATGGGCTGCAAGAGAGAGAAGCAAGAAAAGCAGTAGCTCACACTTTTTCCAGACATGGGAAATGGGGCATGGCCAGTGTGGGGAGCACACTCCTATTCAGCTTGCTGTGCCTCAAATGGTACCTGCAATGGCTTCATACAGGCCAGCTTGCATCTCCTCCTCATCCTCATCCTCCCAAGGCCCTTCACACAGGTCACGACACTCTTCTAATGCTGACAGTGCCTCAGTGAGTGACTCCTCCAGCTTGGCCACAGCCTGCAGGTATTCATCTGCTTCGTAGTGCTGCACCCCTGCCTCATATGCTTCCTGCAAAGGACAAGCCCAGGTCCCTCATTAGCATCAAATGCTGACCTGGGAGGTCGAGTTGCTCACAGGGTAGTGCTGACATCTAGGGGCCTGCCTGATTGTACAGAGCCCACAGCACAGTGACTGTAGATCTTCCAGACTTAAACTAAACATCCTTCCCCAAGGCCCCGTAACCTGCACGAAGTGTCAGCAGAACATCTCTATGCCAGCAGAATTGCCTCGGTGTAACACTTGCAAGAGTTTGTCTTCAACATGAAGAGAAGGTGTCAGAGATACCTTCTTGCAGCCTCTTAGGTAAAAAGGGGGTTTATAAGAAAGACTGAACAAGACTTTTGACCGAGACCTGGAGTGACATGACAAGGGTCAATGGTTTTAAACTAAAAGAGGGTAGACTTAGACTGGAGATAAGGAAGACATTTGTTAAGGTGAGGGTGGTGAAACACTGGAGCAGGTTGTCCAGGCAAGTTGTCGATGCCCCATTACTGGAAGTGCTCAAGGCCAAGCTGGGCAGGGCCTTGAGCAACTTGGTCTATACCAAGGAGGTGTCCCTGCTCATGACAGGGGATTGGACTAGATGACCTTTAAAGACCTCTTTTAGCCTAAACCACAGTGTGATTCTACATATGGGGGCTCTGTCTCAGGCCACGTCTGGGAACAGACCAGACTGGTCCCTAGGATGGTAAAGTTGCTGCTGGCTGACGCCTGGCTCTGCCTCGATCCCTCACCCAGTGCGGTGTGGCCTCCAGGTCACGGAAGCTGTCCGCCTTCACCGCTGACATACGCCGGTACTTCTCTATGTCCTCCCGCATCTGCAAGTGCTGGGGATTAGCCACGAAGAAGGTGTGCGCGGCGGACACAGCCTGATCCAGCTTCTTCAGCTGTGGAGAAAAGGCGGCGCTGCCCGTGACCCTCCTTTTCTTCGCAACCCCTCTCCCACCCCGGACGGCTGCACGGCGTGAGTCGCAGTGCCCCGCACCGCCCGGCCCTGCCCCATCGCCCTTCGCCCGGCTCCTAGCGCCGGGAGCCCGCACCTGGAAGAAGGCCACCTGCAGGTAGTTGTAGGGCTCCCTCCGCTCGAAGTCGCTGCGGATGGCGCGGCTGGCGCGGTGCGCGGAAGGCGCGGGGGGCAGCCGCGGGCGCAGGCAGTGGCGCAGGCAGTCAGCG
>JAOXOE010026953.1:0-19904 GCA_028565055.1 Phoeniculus purpureus
ATCCTGCTGTTGCAGGCGGATTGGACTAGATGATCTTTTGAGGTCCCTTCCAATCCGTTATGATTCTATGATTCTTGGAAGAGTGAGGGACACACTAGCTGCACCCCGACAAGCTAATCAAAAGCTAAACCACCCATCAAGATCTTTGTGTACCACCTAATCTCAGTCTTTTGAGGGACTGAAAGCCAGGAAAAGGTAGAGAAAAGTAGGACAATAGGAGGAAGCAGTAGTGAGAGGAAGGAGTGAGGTGGAGTAAAGTAGTGTAGAGGGAGAGATGGAGAATGAATCTGACAGCAAAAGGATTGTACTCCTCCTCCTGTTCAGATCCCCAAGACAAGGGATGCTGGTGGTAAGATTCCTGCCTTGGCTAACCTGGCCGTGTGTCTGTCTCTTTCACTTGTCTGTTTTAGCTCTGTAGTGCCTCTCTCCAAGTT
This sequence comes from Phoeniculus purpureus, assembly GCA_028565055.1. Taxonomy (NCBI): domain Eukaryota; kingdom Metazoa; phylum Chordata; class Aves; order Bucerotiformes; family Phoeniculidae; genus Phoeniculus; species Phoeniculus purpureus. The sequence continues at coordinate 435 of JAOXOE010026953.1, forward strand.
ACTGTCTGTTTTAGTGCCTGTCTGTAAATCATGGCGATATCAAAGAACTTGTCTATATCATGTCACATGTGTGGATAGACGATACTGGTCACACTATTGACTGTTCCTTCTGACCCTCAACCAGACCTACAGCGTAAAGGCTGTTTTTAAGTGTCTAGGTGTCAGACTGGTAGTAGATAGATTGATATTGGAGGACCAGACGAGCAGCATGAGGGCTGATTCGTGAATGTCGGACCTGTAGTAAATGAATACTATTTGTGAATCTGATGGCTGCTCAGTTGAGGGCTGGTTTGTGTTTTGGCTGCTCAAGCCCCCTCTAATAAAGGAGGACCTGGCCTAGAGCTAAGGAGCTTTATTCCTCATTGAATTGTGCAAATTCCCCCATCCTTTCATGCAGCACTCTCAGAAGCTAGATCCCTTATTGATGATGGGATCTAGCGACTTTTATAACAACATCTTTTTTTTACAACACTTCCCTCTTGTTTTCATGAGCGAGTTTAACAAATGACAAGTTTCAGTGCAACCACAAGCACTCACAGTGCTGCAAATCTGGGAACTGCTGGCAGAGATGCTGTTGCAAAGGGCAGGAGGTAGGGCAGAGCTGAGGAGCTGCTGGGGCGCAGGCTGGTTCTGCCCAGGCCCTGGCAAAGCTGAGCAGAGCTTTGTGAGGTCTGCATTGTTTTATGGTTTTGGAAAGCTGTGTGAGACTATAAATTCTTCTGCATTTGGGTCACTTGTGTTCTGCATGGCACCCTATAAAACTGTCGACCTGACTGGGAGCTGTAGGCGAAAGTCCCTGCAATAGCTCAGCTTTACCTGCAGCAGCTCAGCTTTACCTGCAGCTTCACCGGTGTCCTTTGGCTGTGACAGTCCAGTCATGTGCTGCTATTGCTCAACTTCTGCACATCAGAGACGTGAGGAGCAGCTTTCTCACAGCATTAGCGTGCCATGAGCTCCAGCTAACAGGCTTCATAAACAGCAGAAAGCACAACAGAGCCGCTGTGAGTCATGATGGATTTGAAACCTGCACTTTAATTGTCCTTATTTTTCTGTGCTCGTAAATTGCTAATTCATGATCCGTGAGACTGAAACGTTTGACATTTCTAGTTCGTCTTTCTGTGAGGTTCTTTCTGCTGTCTTCCTCCAGGTGCTCGTCTCTTTTCTGGCAAACTTGCTTTGCCTTTGTGTTTGAGTAGGTACATGTGTGTGTTTACTAAAACAACACTTTGCTAACCCTAACCCTAACCCTATTCTCAACCTTTTGGGAGGAGAGAAATACAGCTGTTGCTCAGGCACCTGTAAGCATTTGCATGTCAAACAGAAAACTCACACAATAGCTCCAACGATTAACTGTTCTGCTACAAACAGTCTTTAAAAAGACAAGAGGATTGCCTCAGCTTCCAATAGGTAGTAGTTAATACCCCTTGATGAGTGTAGCACAATGCCAGTTGTGCATTGGAACAGAGTGATGCCTGACAACATTTCCATTTAAAAACAAATCGTGTGTTTGTCACTTAATCCATGTTTGTTTCAGTGACGTTCACAGCTTTCAAAACCACAGAGACTCACCAGCCATTGCGTTCTGTGCAGAGCCCTTGCAGGGCTGATGTTGCTGTTTGTACTTTGGCCAAGCACTGTGCCAGCTCTTTGATTAATAATAATTTGTAAAATAAGTCCCTCTTCTCAGGCTTTTTCATCTCACTGATTCGTTCTAATTCGCTGTATGAAAGATTTTGTCTTTATGCCAACCATGATTGGCATAATTGGGATAGAAACACGATCACAAAGCTTCACAGGAACACTGAATCGTTCTGGTTGGAAAAGACCCTTGGGATCGATCACCAAGTCCAACCATTAATCCTACTCTACCAAGTTCACCCTCAAACCATACACCTCACACCACATCCTTAAACACATCCAGGGATGGCAACTCAACCCAACTCCACCACCTCCCTGGGCAGCCTATTTCAGTGCCTGACCACTCTTTCTGTGAGAAAGTTCTTTCTAATGTCAAGTCTAAACCTACCCCGTTGTAGTTTGAACCCAAAAGATCCACAAAGCCGTTTTTGTCCCTAATTTTACGTGTTGTTCATTGTAGCATCTCTTCAATGCCTTTGAAAAACATACAGAGATGAAAAACCTTGGTGTGTTATATTCCACTGACAGATGAGATTGAACATCTTTTATCTTACATAACTGGGTAAACAATTTTGTAGGAAAATAGCATTAGCATCATATGTTCTTCTCTCAAGCAGTAGGTGCATAAATAACCATCAGCAGAAGTGCCTTCACGTTTGTCAAGTGAGAAGTGAGTTGGACTGTGCACCTTTGGCTTCCAGTTCTACCAGTACAGGTACACACTGAAATCCTGTGATAGTCTCTTATTCTAACCCTATGGAGTAATTTATCCTCTGTAAATACATGTCACCCGTATGGCTGAGTACCCTTATGATAATTCATGTTTACTTCTCTGATGTTCAGAGCTCTTGTTCCTTACAGAGCTGAACCTGTAAACAAATGAATCAGACATCTAGATAACAGGAACGAGAGCAGCAGTTGTGCTGGTTGTGATGTCTCGTGTTTCATTACTCTCTGCAATTCTACAAAGGCTTCTGCCAAGCTCAATTTGAAGACCCAGTGTGAGCTAAGTGTGCTTTTGTCTAATCTTGATTGCCTTCCTTTTTTGTGCCTGGTGCTCACCTGTCACCACTCTTGAAAGGAGACACTCTCTCCATTTGTTATATATGTCACTACAAACAGATGCTTGTGATGGAAGAATTCAGTAGCTCCTTAAAGAGATTAGCAGATTGCATTACAGTTTGAAGGAAGCATTATTAGAGGATTAGAACCTCTCTTAATGACTAAGATTAAAAGCTCTCCCCATCTAAGGTGTTACTTTGCTTTGCAAAGATACAGGTATGTGGGTGTGCACTTTCTAACCCTATGGGTAGATGTGGTTTTGACTGATGTGGGAAGCATTAAAGGTGCCAGAATCCCTAAACACACCCAGGACACCTATCATAAACACGCTGAGCACACCTACCGTTACTGCAGGAGAGGGGGGGATCAAAGTTTAGCTTTACAGCACAGTGAACAGCCCTGCCAAGGCAGTGAACCCTGTTTAAGCGACGAGTGGTTTCAACAGATATAACGTATGTCACTGCAGCAGGAGTGATGCCATTTCCACTGAGGTGAGAACCTACACAGCAAACATTTGAAGTTACTCTCAACTGCATTTCACTTAAAGGATGCCAAAGGCTTCTACTGAACAGTGTGGTTTTGATGTCGTGTGTGCAGCGTGGTTTGTAAGGTCATGGATGTGCTGAAAGCTGAGTGAATGTGTTCTTCTTGTAACGTTTGCAGTGTAAAACCTGCACTAGCCATGTAAAACTTGTAATGCACTCCAGCTTCTCATTTATAGAGTTAAGAGGATGGCAACGAGGCTCGTGAAGGTTCTGGAGCACGAGTCTCTTAAAGAGCAGCTGAAGGGACTGTGGGTTTTTTTGGCCTGGAGAAAAGGAGGCTGAGGGGAGATGTTGTTCTCTATAACCACCTGAAATGAGGTTGGAGCGAGGAGGTGGACAATCTCTTTCTGTGGTGGCAAGTGGTGGGACTGGAAGAAATAGTTTCAAGTTATGCCAAGGGAGATTTAGGCTGGATGTCAGGAAGAATTTAGTCACTGAAAGGATTGTAAAGCATTAGAACAGGCTGCCCAGGGAAGTGGTGGAGCATCCATCCCTGGACATGTGGACCTGGTATTTGAGGACATGGCTTAGTGGTGACCTGGCAGTGCTGAGTTGAAAGTTGGACTCGATTTTCTTTGAGGTCTCTTCCAATTGAAGATATTCCACAATTCTTTGAGCAAGCAACTCTGTTCCTCTCGTGGTTCCTCATAACTGTGTATAGATAAGGGCAGTCATTGTGGCAGTGCAAGCAAAGTAGTTACTGCAATGGCAATCACTTTGAAGAAACCTAAGTGGTTTGCAAGGTACAGCTGGGCCCTTGGAACAGAGTGAGTGGAATCCGAGCTCAGTATTCAGTTCTACTACGCAAAGGAGTTTTTAACCCCATAACAAAGCTCCTCTGATTTAGTGCATTCTTCAGAGCTATGGTTTAAATACACAAGTACACCCCTAACATTTTATGCCCTTGGTAGCTTTGAAGCTGTTCAAAAAAATAAGGTTTATAATCTCTATCAGAAAAAACCCCAACATTTCCATTCGTTTTTCCAGCCTTCCCAAGAGTTGCTCGTTCAGCTTTGAACAACCCTGTGTCACTTAACTTAGGAAAAAAGAAATAGCTGTCACAAACCCAGACTGCCCCTCAGCCAAAAAAAAATGAATTCTATATTAAAGATATTTATGTAGACTATATATTGTGTATTGCATGGCTCAGCAGTGCCTGGTATTCTCTCTCCTGTAGTAGCTGTAAGTGGATTCCTGGAGGAAGGACTAAGAGCTGCCTGAGCATGTGTGGTATTTTCCCTTAAAGCCTGCTTCACACGTAACAACTCACAGCTAAGGGGGATTGTCTCTTGGGTTGGTCTGTTTGCTAACCCCTTCTCTTGCAGGCACTCCCCGTGTAATGGACAGCCTGTCTTGATTTCCCTTCCACCTACAACCTCCACTGGCCATGCATAGCATCCCTTGAAAGTCTTGTACCTGCGTGAGTGATGGTCACCCCTGCTCTTGTAAGCAGCTGGTAAGGGCTTGAGTTCCCAGCTGTCCACAGCCAACATTTCACACCGTCAGTCACTGCCATCTTGGACCTCTAGGGCACGAGCCACGATTAAAAAGATGAAGCTGAGCCTTTGGAAAATGAGCTGCAGCTGTCAGTATAAACAGAGAAAAAGAAGTCTTTCCTTCAAATTCCAAAAGGCAGTGAATGATCTGTTGCTCCCATTCCCCTGCAGGAGATGAACATGTCATCGCCTGCCTTGCTAGCACTCTGTTCTGGAGACCCCAGTTACCTTTTCTACAGGTGATTAGCATGCCTATCTAAGTCCTGAGCAGTTCCTTCAGCTTGGTTTTGGCTTTGAGTCTCACTGCTCTCCTTGGAGAGCTTGCACACCTGAAGTGTTTTTTACCATCTATATCAGCTGGCCGATGAAACACTGTCCTCTGCCCATAAACTCTTCTTTTCCCATGTCCTTGGACTTTCCTGGTGGGAACAACTGCTGCCAAGGAGGTGGCTGTCAGAGGAGTTGTTTGACTGTTCCGTTTTTAGGTTGTATTTAGTGTCAGTAACCAAGACTTAAGCTTTGCTAGCACTGAATCCTGAGCATAGCGGAAGTCAAGGCTGGGATAACTGGGTAAGTAGGGCAATGAGTAATTAAGATAAGAAGGTTAAGATAATTAGCAGCAGCAATAAATGGCCAGAGTTATCCTCAGTGACTTGTGTGTTCTATATTTTGACAATGTTCCTATTCTTAGGAGTAGGTACGAAAATAACTCGTTAAACATCACAGGAGTTAGAATTCAACGCCGCGGTTAGCAGCTCAGCGCGAGCCCAATTACTCTTTGCACCAAGACGGTGCTAAGCACCAAAGATACCCAAGTCCAGGTCACGTGCAGGTCTCGGCTTTCTTTCAGTGTCAATTCTTTTACTATTTTTAGGGTTCATATCGTTCTTTTTGCTTCAGTTCCATTTAGTGTAGAAGTCTGGGCAACTTTGGGTCTAGCTCCAAGCTGGATGCAAAGCAGATTGCTCATGGGCTAACAGTTCTGGACTTTCCTGTAGTTCATCTCAAATGGAAAGATACTGTTCTGTAAGTGTCACCTTTGGCTGGTGGAGCAAAGAACTTGTGGGTTGAAAAAGAAATTACAGCTCAACAAAACGTGCAGCTTTGCCATGAGGTTGCCCAGCTGAAATGCCAAAGGAAGCCTGCAGAGAACACCGCAGCTGCGTATTCTGCATTCTTGCATTGCTGCTGTTGTCTTTCTCTGGCCATCTTACACTAGAACCAGAGAGGAGAAGACCACAGGAGAGACAATACTGTAACACGCCCCTCAGCATCTCTTCAGCTTGCAGAAGAGCACCATTTTGTGTTCTGTTTTCAACCGAAAACTCTTGGCTTCAGAGACAGGGCTAAATTTAAAGTCTGCAGTGTGCCTGCTGCCTGGAGGAGGAATTTGTAAATTCCCTTTGCTGCAAGGGAAAGCATCAGTGACAAAGTGGTGACACAGTACTCACGCTTCATTCTTTGGTCCCTTGCGATACAACCAGAGTGATGGTCCATTTTCTTCCTCGCATCTTCTTAATCCGGTTTATTTAAAAGACTTGTACAAGAATGTATCACTTTAGAGATGATTGGGGTGTGTTGAAGCTTTTGGGAACCAAACAGTGATGTTAGAAGGAAGTTCTTTACTGAGAGGGTGGTTAGGTACTGGAATGGATTGCCCAGGGGGGCGGTGGTGACACCATCCCTGGAGGTGTTTAAGGAACGAGTGGACGCGACGCTTAGGGATCTGGTCTAGCAGCTAGATACTAGGACAAAGGTTGGACTTGATGACCCTGGAGGTCCTTTCTAGCCATGATGATTCTGTGATTCTGTGATTCTACAGTTCCTTGTGGATGTCTTGATGGAGATGGGTAATTCTCTGCTTTTCCCATGGAGTTATTTAGATTTTTAGGGACCCTTCTAATTCTTAACTCTCCCAACTCTCTAGTTACAGAAGGCTGCATCTCTACATCTACTGTCATTGTCATCCACTGGAGTTTCCTTGAATTATAAATGTTTTGGTTCAACCTGCAAACCCAACCTGCACATGCCGGTTTGATTTCGGTGAAGGGCTTTTGCTTGGTTTTGGTTGGGGTTTTTTTTCCATAAAGCAGAAGCTGTTGGATCTATCCGGTCCTCAGAGGAATAGTCTTTCCAAGAACAAAAAAACCGCAGATCACTAGTGTTCCTGAACATCTTTTATTTGCAAGAGCATCTTTCTCTCTGAGAAGACAAACACAAACTCAATGAAGATACTAGACCTACCAGAGTAGGTCTGATATGAATGAAGGATGTCTACAGTGGGAACAGTTTGTCATAATTTCAGTTGGGGTTCATTGAGACCCACGGGGAGATGTGGCTGTGTGCCTAAGCGTGACCCCAAAGAAACTGGTGGTGTGCATACATCCAGGAGGTTGGAACTGGATGATCAGGTGGACCCTTCCAACCCAGAGTGATTCTTATATAACTTCTCCAGTGAAGTGGTTCTGCTGTAGCAGGGGGATTGGACTAGATGATCTTTTGGGGTCCCTTCCAATCCCTAAGGATTCTATGATTCTATGATCCTGCTGTGGCAGGGGGATTGGACTAGATGATCTTTTGGGGTCCCTTCCAATCCCTAAGGGTTCTATGATTCTATACATGCTACATCCAGTAGTAACATTTAGGAGCTCCCAGCAAAGGTTGTATCAGCAGGTAATTAAGTCAGTCTATGCTTCAGAGAGCTTACAGAAACACAACAAAGGTTGTTGTTGCAGAAGAGTAAAGTAAGCCATCGAGTTTCTCTGTGCTCTAAGAAGACCAGAATAACGAAATGATTAGTTTAGTCAAAGCACCAGCTTGCTGCTTGGGGTTACACGTTATAGTTGATGTTGTAGTACCCACCTTTTGAAAACGAAGCCGGCGAGTCGTATGTGTCCTAAGACGTTTATCCAGGCTAACAGCACAAACACACACACACACACACAAGTGCTCACGTGTTTGTCGTAGCTCAAAATGCATTGCTGGCAGTATTTACACATTCAAAAAGAACACGTTTTTATCACGTAACAGAAAGATAAACAGGTTGAGACACGGCTTTGCATGATCTTTCATTTTCCCAGATCGACAGCTTTTTAGTTTCATCCTAAAAATTCTTCATGCGTGCTGGTTAGTCATGAATCAAAGCGCACCCTGCATGACTAGCAGGGCAGTGGTTCCCCTGAATTTTGGGTTTTTTTCTTCCTTTAAAGGACTAACAGGTAAAGAACACTTAATGAAGTTCCACGTGTTAATTCTGGCACTCCTTTGTGTAAAAAATAGGAAGCGTGGTGTGCCGTTCTTGCATAAGCCAACAATGGTGCTCATCCTGAACAGGCTAGATGAGGTTTCCAAAATGATTTGAGACTGCTAGGAAGCTGATTATAAACCTAAAAGCACTGGTGCTATTGCTTGGACAGCTGCCTCTGACCAGGTGGCTCTGCATGTCACCATGGAAATAAACCTTTACAGTAGGAGTCTTGTCTACTCTTTGGATGACCCTTCTCCCAGTGGCTCGTAATCTCCAAGTGGTGGGACAGCTCACTCCAGTAGAGGAGAAGCTCACAAGGCAAATCAGCCAGTGTGCTGCAAAGGCAGACTCAGTTAGTTTGTCACACTTTGGTCTTGCAAAAGATGCTTTTGAAATCTTCAGCTCTCTGAATGAGGAAATGACACCGAGCTGTGATTTTTTCTTAATGTAACATCAGCTTCATGTATTCCAAGCTGTCTCCTTTTAAACTGGAGCAGTCGGTACGTTGTAACGTGTACCCACACACTTGAGACGTTCAAAGTCATTGTTGTGTGGCTCTGAACACTGCAGACAACGGCTGTACGTATTTTAAGCTGCCCTCCCTTGGCTGATTCTTCCTGCATATGCAGATGAAGTTCCTGTGTTGCACTGAGGGAAGAGATACGTGAGTGTAGGAAGGATGGTTTTAAAAAGATCAAATAGCAGGAGGCAGCACAAAATTCCTCAGAGAAAGACAGTAACGTGGCTGTTATGTAAAGCACGAAACAATTTGTCACTTCAAGAAATCTAGAGCAAATAAATGATTGATGTGGGGGCCATTGAAGGGTGGCTGGAGGGCAGGATGTGCATGTGTGTGCAGTAGAAGGAGTTGACTGCAGCTGGGTGTGGATTGCAGCAGCACAGCTTGGACCATCTGCTGAACAAGTCACCAGCATCACGTACAGGTGGGAACCCCTACAGAGCACAAATCTGAGTCCAGCTTGGTCTCACTTTTTCACTTAGAGTTTGGAAACGACGCACTCTTGCCGCCACTCCGTTTGTGTGTTCCTTGCCTTCTGTGACCCTTTTGAGCAAGCCATGTCTCTCGATGTCCAGGCCAGAGGACAAGCCTTGACCGCTCCTATCGATTAGTGTAGCAGTGACTTGGGTGTTAACACAGTTTCCAGTGGGAAATGCCAATGTCTGATGCCCGTCAGATCAATAGATCGGGATTGCCGGCACAGACTACAGCGAATAAAGCTTGGAATTATGTGAAGAATTAAGGATGGGAAAATATTCAGTGTAAAGGAAGTATCACACAAGATTTGGCAGAGAAGAGAGAGAATGGAGGGACCTCACGAAGTGGTACTGTGGTGGCAGTGGTACTACAAGGATAAAGGTATGGCAGGGGCAGTGGTACTGTGGTGGAGGTGGTGCCGTAGTGGCAGCAGTACGATAGATTAGCAGAAGTGAGATGTTGACTGAAGCCCAAACAGCAGGAAAACATGCAGGCACACCTGTGAGGCAAATCTTCAGAGCTCAATACTTTGATGTTACAGGCAGTGCTTTTTTCTGTGAAGGATTTTTCTCCTCTTATTCCTTTGCTGTTTTCCCTGTTCAAGCTTGCTTTCTCTGCTTCAGTCCTACTGCAGCCCAGAGTACTGCTGTAGCCCTCTAGTGAGGCAGCTGGGGCACCAGCTTTGCAGGCTGCACTGCAGCTAGTGCTCACTGCAGGGGCAGGTCCTAGCTGTACTGTAGCTGCTGGCTCTGGGAACCACAGCTGCAGCACAGTAGGCAGGTAGACATGTCGGACAGCCGCTGGCAAGTTCTTCCCACCTCGTTGGCTCTGGAGTCCTGGTAATTTTAAAAACCCAGGAGCCAGCCCATTACAACTGGTTCTGTGGGTTTTGCTGCTGCTGGTTTGTTCAGGCTGAAGAAGTCTGGGGAAAACTTAGGATGGTTCTACAGAACCTGAAGGGTGACTTTACATAACCTAAAGGGGCTTTACAGGAGAACTGGACGTGGCTTTTTACAAGGCTGTGAAGTGGCTTTAGGCTGAAAGACTTAGATGAGATGTAAGGGAGAAATTCCTCGCCGTGAGGATGCTGAGGCACTGGAACAGGTTGCCCAGAGAAGATGTGGATACCCCTTCTCCAGAAGCATCCAAGGCCAGGTTGAATGGGGCTATGGGCAACCTCGGTGTCTCTGCCCATGGCAGGGAAGTTGGAACTAGATGATCTTTAAGGTCCCTGCACCATTCTGTGATTTTCTTTGTTGTGTTTGCAGATTAAGGGAGGACACGTGTGGTTTGGGCACGTCTGCTCAGTTTAGAGGACTCTGAACCGAAGGCTTTACGTGTCTACTGGATTGTGAACAGGAAACAGAAAATGCACAGAGAATGTTCTGTGTGAATCGTGACTTTATGGAGCTGGTTTGGGCTGTTCTCTTCGGTGTGGCCAAGTGTGTCCCAACATTTATGGCATGGCTAACACATTTAATGTTTGGAGTGTAGAGGGAATTTTTAAAGTACACAACGAGGATTCGTGTCTACGAATTCATTCGTATTCATCCATATTGTGAGAGGAAAAGAACAAGTAGGAAGATGTCCTGTGATTCCTGGTGCCACACTCATGTTTGCCTAATGCAGTGGGAGCTCTGCAATCTGCCTCTGCTCAAAAGGTTGCTCAAGCCATTATCATCACCATTTTTTGGAGTGATAACAATAAACCCTTTGTATCCTACACACGGGGTGCTCGTGGAAGTTGCCGTTGCTGCCAAGCGTGTATGGAAATGAGATTCATTTGTTTTTATGCGGCTGTGAGCGACTATAAACAAAGATTTTGAGCCGTAGATGTCAGCATTGACCTTTAGCTGGAAGGCCTGGAGAGAATGTTGGATGAAAGAGAAATAATATTGAAGCAGAATAAAAATCCTTCACAAAATGTCATTTTTAATGTAACAGCATTATAATTTAAGACACTGCTGAACCCATACAAATAAATCCTTATTAATGTTAAAGGTCTCCCCAACTTAGCTGTTTACACCATGGGTGCACAGCCCCGCTGAGTGATGAGTTAGTGTTGAGCAAACTAAGGTCGGTCTCTCTGGCTCGGAGAGTCGCTCTCCAATTAGAACAATGAGAATCAAAACAAATCAGTAAATAGAGAGCTCAAGTTTAGGTAGATAGAAGAGGAATCTCTTTGTCATTGTGAAGAGACAACTCCATCTGCAAAACGAGGTAAACTGCTAACCAGCCTGGTAGCGGAATCGTTCATCAATGCGTTAACGTTACGCCTAAGAACTCTGCTCCTGGAAGTGTGCAGACACTGTAGAGACATTATTTCTGCACATTCCTAAGCCAAATAAATTATGAAGCATCATATAGAAAGTCTACAGGATAGAAGTTTTGCTATGAGTTAAATTTTAATACGATATGTGGGGTCTATGACTGTTATGAGCTTTTACGGGTGATGTCAAGTGCTTGTTGAGAGGCTGTAGCCCGTTGCGTTTTGTCTGCGCTCCCTAATGGTCTGAGCTCTTGCTGCCATTAGGTTAGACTGGACAAGCTTTGTCAGCTGGGAAGGAAAGGGGAAATGCCAATTGGTAGCCACTCATCGTATCTGCCTCTACAGAAGGACTAGCAGAAAGGAGAGTGGGCACTGAGAATTTTTTAACTGGAGCACATCTATAAAGCCAGAGCACCTCAGTGAAAGCAAGGTGCTTTACCCAGACTCTTGTGAGCCTAGGAGCAACAGGGTCTTAAGACAGTTTGTGCTAGGAGGACCCTTGTAAAGCTGATAATCTTCAGAGACAATCAGCAGTTTGTCATGTCAACTGTTTCACGGCACCGCAGAATCGCTAGGGACTGGAAGGGACCTCGAGAGATCATCTAGTCCAATCCCCCTGCCATAGCAGGATCTCCTAGACCAAGTCACACAGGAACATATCCAGGTGGGTTTTAAATGTCTCCAGGGAAGCAGACTCCACAACTCTTGATGCTACAAGTACTGCTGTGCACAGTGCTGTGTGCATGCCCGTGCAGTGATAAGAATCCCACCCCCCGTCAATGTGTGGTCTTTTATTGCATCTCCAGCAAACTGAGCTGTTCTCTGTGTACAGAGAATGACTGCTGTAGAAAATCAGTGATGGAGAATCGATCTCTTCTTGTTCTTAGTGGTTATTCGTTACTTAAGGTGCCATGATTTGGCAACCTGCCTTCTCATCGGTGTTCACCAGGAATGCTGGGCGTGCTCTGTTCTGTGGGATGGGGTAGGGGAGGATAGGATGGAGCGGGATGTAATATGATGGGGTCAGCGTGGAAGTGGACTTTCTCATCCAGGAGAGCTGGATGCAGTTTATCCTGCTCTCTCTGATGGCAGCTACCTCCCGCTGCCTACCTACCACTTCGAGAGGCGACTTGTGATGTTCACTGGTAGGCTGCCACATTGCTTGTAAGAGCAGCTGTTTAGTTGTCCCTCTTCCCTGCTTCAGTAATGAGACCGCACTAGAAACCTTGTGCAATAATCACTGCCTGAGTATTTAGGCATCAAGGTGGTGGTTCAAACACTACCTGTTCCAGGAGGTGATTGTCAAATGACAAGTGTGTTTGTTTGTGGCCACTTCCCTGAGGAATGTGCATCTTGCACCTCTTAATCAAGAAATACTGAGCCTGAGAATCAGGTTTAATGCTTCTAATGGAAAGGTCAGTGATGGCTGCCTGTGTTTCAGGAGCTCCTGTGAGAAAGGACTCAGCCTGCCTCCCAACAGAGCTGCAGATGAGCAGCGATCTAAGCGCCAGAGAGGTTAGTTCAGCTGCCCAGGGATCAAGAAGGCTCAGGCTGTAAAAGGCTTTGCTGCAAAGAATGAGCCAGTCAGCCAGGTCTGTGGAGAAAAAAGGACATTATTAGGGGTCTGAAGTTGGCCACTGGGTTGTCTCTAGTGCTTACCATTCTTCAGCTACTCTCTAGCACTAGCTGCCTTGCTGGTGCTTCACCCACACCTGTCTCTCTGCAGGTGCTGCTTTGGGCCAGCTCTGCTTCACTCAGCAGCCACCAGCAAGCTGAGTGCTCTCAGCTTTGATTTGGTGACAATCCACTCTGAATTCACGGGGATGCTGCTTATGGATTTTCTCTTCCAAACAAACACCCTCAGCTCCATTCACCTTTTCAACTCTTCAGGCCCTTGTTTCGTTGAAACGTGGAAGTCTCTACGCAGTCATCTTTGATTCTGCAGCTCGTGATTTCGGTCGTAAAGGCTGCTGCAGCGGTCCTTGCTGACGCTGTTTCTTTAGCAACTGAAAGCAGACTGTCACTTGAGAGATGCCTCCTGTGTTTTTATTCCACTTTTTGATTGCTTCCTCTTCATAGAGGTATTTTTGTGGCATTTACTAGTTTTTCATCTGGGGAAGAGAGATCATGTTGCCTCATCCCAGAAGGTAGGTGTCAGAGAGGTGGGGATCACTCCCTGGGAGCATGTCTTTGATATATTCTGTTAAGATGAATCCCACCCACCTCCCCTGCTGTTGCAATATCCTGTCTTGGATTCTAGGCAATAAAGGATCAGCACTGGTTTCAACTGTTTTAGTCCCAGGAAGTTTTAGATGAATACCAGGGCACGCAAGGTCATAACCTTGTAAATGGTCCTGGCAGAAATGGTTGGTTAACGGTGCCCAGCTTGCATGGGGAGAGCAGATACCCAGTGGGGGTTTAGAGAAGAATCTTCTCGGGGAAAACTGGTTCTTGGCTGGTAAGCAAGTGTGAACAAACCCATCTTTTTGTGGGTTATTTTTTTTCTCCCTTCTCATTTCCCCACCTCTAAAGAGATTTTCTTTCTCTGATTCAGTGGTCATGGAAAGCTGTAGGGCAGTGGAAGATAAATCTGTTGTGTGTTGAAAAGTAGCTGATCTTGGTGCCAGCCAGGGACTTGTTTTGTAGCACTGGTTCGTCCTATTTGAGTTGACCCAGGGACAATTCAGTCAATCAAGCAGTGCATTATAATTTTAAGCTCGGGGAGATCTACACTATTAGCCTAAGTGAGTTGCAGTCAGACTTGACAGACAGGGGACAAATCCCGAATCAATCTGTTAATCACCCACCTGGGGTGATTTGAGTGAAGTCAATTAAGGGATCTTTCATCAGTAGAAAAAGCTAGTTGAGGAAACACATGCAAAATCTCCTTTGTGAAGATGTCTTCAGAGTAACACCGGGTGTTTTTGTCTTCCCTCTTCACTTGGAGGGTTGGCTAAGCTGGACGAGAAAGGAAAGGTGAGTTTTGGGTAACTGTACGACATGTCGAAAATCACAATAACAAATAAGTGTTAGGAATAAGTTTCCTCCTTCGTCAGAAGGGCTGCAAATATTCCAGGAAGTGTCCCAGGAGAAGCTAAACCATAAAGAAACACTGAATATTCTTTTCGTAGACCAGCTTTAGACAACATCAAGGTCAAATAATCCGATGGGGTGTCAAAGGAGAGCTTTTGCGATCACCAGTAGTGACAAAATACAGTCTATGAAGACTCTAGATCTATAATTTCCTTCTTCTCTGTTGGCTCTTATGGCTTCTTGTAGTTTGTTACTGATGTTTTGTGTTCAAGTCTCCCACCAGAGCTAGTGGAGCACAGGATGTCCACAGAAAGCAGAAGTTGTTTGAGAATTCACGTCTTAACTCCTTGGGACGTGCCTTTACGCCTTGAGGGCAAGGTGCTGCTTTGCCATTGGATCTTGAATTGTGTGACTTGCTTCCCATGACTTAACACTTACAGAGCTTTGAACGCGTTACCCGGTTTGGTTCTGGAAAGGATGGAGCCACCGCGTTGCACTCTGTAGCGTTTGTCCTTCCTGTAGTCGCACAGATTTGAAGTTCAAAGGCAGCTTAATTTTAAAACTACCTGGTAGTCTACCCACAGCATGGCCGTGGAAATGTGATTAGCACTAGAAAGTACCTTCTCAGGGCGTTGCTAATGGAGCCTCTGTTAGTGGGGGAATAAAACAGCTGAGGAAGTTTTTCAGGATAAACCCGTAGAAAGAAGTCATGCAGATACATTCCTCCTCACTTGTGGAACAGAGAAGCTTCAAGACAGGGTTTTGATAGTGGTGGCTGGAGTTCCAGCAGAGACAAGGATGCATACAGCAGCTTTGGTGCACGATCTGACCGTGGATCGAAACCAAGCTTCTTCGATCGTGGAAATGGATCGAGAGGAGGAAGATACGAAGAGCGTGGACGAGGTGGTGACTATGACAGGAGTGGGTTTGGCAGATTTGACTTCTTACTAAGCCTTCTTTTACGAGCTTTTCAAGCAATTTGAGCTCTTCATTCTTGGGACTACCTATATGACCCAGCATCCCACCGAACACAGACCCAAGGGTGCACCGTGCCTCTGCAAGGTCTAGATTTCCATGGGAAGATGACAGAGCCCATTGGCTGAAAGGGACTTGAGCAACAGCTCACCCCTTTCCCGCTACGGTCGTCTGGGACACCACAGCATGGCAGTTTAGGTGTGGGCTCAGCCCCTCGCTCCCTCCAGACTCAAAAGATAAAAGCAGTACTTTATCTCTCGATAGGCATGGTTCTTACAGTCAGAGCTGCAGCTGGAGAAACCGAACACTGATTCATATTCTTCTGTAGCACATTGCTACCCTCTGTTTGTACAACAGCTCAGATGGCAGCTGCCTTCAGGCAGGTTAGGAAAAGAGCCATAAGAGTAAAAACATGGCCTAATTAAACCTTTCTTCTCTTCCACTCCACTGTCAGATGAATTCTGAGGACCAGGTTATAGATCTCTTAGGAAATCCATAAATCCATGGGCCCTGAAGGGATGCACCCATGAGTGCTGAGACAGCTGGCAGATGTTATTCCTAAGCTACTTTTCATCATCTTTGAAAGGTCATGGAGAACAGCAGAGGTGCCTGAGGACTGGAGGAAGCCAGTGTCACTCCAGTCTTCAAGAAGGACAAGAAGGATAACCTGAGAATCTACAGGCACCAGTTAGTCTCATGTCCATCCCTGGAACGATGATGGAACAAATTATTTTGGATGCCACATTTAATCATCTGGAAGAGGAGAAAGTTACTGGGAGTAGTCAGCATCAAACTTGACTATTCAGATAGCTTTTTATGGTGTCATATCTGGATTAAGTAGACGATGGGAGAGCGGTAGATGTTTTCTACCTTGACTTCAGCAAGGCCTTTGACTCCACTTTCCGTAACATCCTCATTAGGATAATCATGGAGTGCAAGTTGAATGAGAGGATGATGAGGTGAGTTGAGAGCTGGTTGTGTGACAGAGCTCAGTGGGTCATTACCAGCAATGCAGGGTTGAGTTGGAGCGCTGTGTGACCAGTGATGTCCCCTGGAAGTCCATACTGGTTCCAGTCTTGTTCAACATATTTGTCAGCATCCTGGATGAGGGCACAGAGTGTATCCTCAGCAAGTTTGCTGATGATACGAGGCCGGGAGGAGTGGCTGGCACACCAGAAGGCCACCACATACAGTGGCCTGGACAAGCCGGAGAGTTGAGTGAAGAGGAGCATAAGGAGGTTCAACGGGAGCAAATGTAGATGCTGCATCTGGGGAGGAACAACCCCGTGCATCTATATAGATTAGAGGCAGGTCTGTTGGAGAGTAGCCCTGATGAGAAAGGTCTCAGATTCCTGGCAGACAATAAGTTGACCATGAACAGACAGTGCGCCCTTGTTACCAAGAAGGCCGGTGGTATTATGGGGTGTGTTAAGAAGTGTGTGGCCACTAGGTGTAGTGAGGTCATCCTCTCATGTACTCTGCCCTGCTGAGGCCACATCTGGAGTACTGTGTGCTGTTTTGGGCTCCCCAGTTCAAGAGAGACAGGCAACTGCTGGAGAGAGTCCAGCGGTGGGCAGCAAAGATGATTTGGGGTCTGGAGCATCTCTCGTATGAGGAAAGGTTAAGAGGGCTGGGACTGTTTAGCCTTGAGAAGAGTGAGAGGAGACCAGATCCATGCCCATAAATATCTGAAGGGTGGCTGTAGGGACTATGGTGCCAGACTGTTGTCAGCTGAGCCCAGTGATAGGACAAGGAGCAGCAGGCACAAGCTGGGACACAGGAAGACTCATTTAGAAAGAAGAAAGACTTCTTTACAGAGTGAGTCGCAAAGCCCTGGAACAGGCTGCTCAGAGAGGCTGTGAAGGTATTCAAAACCCACGGGGATGCAGTCCTGTGCGGTGTGCTGTAGGCGGTCCTGCTTTAGTCCTTTTTGATTCTGTGAGAGGACAGTGCAGCTCTTCAAACGGGTGTTTGAGAGACACAACTTGGGCTGTGTGTAGAAGAAGCATCTTTCATTTGGAAGTTGAAAACTCTTTACACATATGTTAAAATTCATTAAATTAAAGTCTTTCTTTTACATCACATCTAAATTGCAGCTCTTCGAATAATGAATGTTCTAGAAGGTTGGAAGCAGGCTATGCCTGATGTATGCCACTTAGATGCACGTGATTCTTCTGGTGTGTGGCCACCCAAAATCGAATGCAAGACAATGAAGGCACAAAGGAGAAATGCAAAAAAAATACTGGTTTTTGATTTGGGTAGAAGTTTATAAGGTTCCACTCCTCGAAATTCTTTCTCATGCTACTCTATTGACTTCATATAACAAGGAAGCTCATGGCACTGGGGTCTTTGCCACGAGCAGATAGTGTCTCAAATTACCGTAGCTTCTCTGTTCTTGAACAACAAGCACCTGAAATGCTGCCTGTAGCTGAGGTAGGACTTCTGGAAAGTAGAGCTGCAGTAAGCCAGTGAGATAGTGCATAGGAAACCAGAAGATTCAATAAACTAGGAAAATGTGTTGGCAGCATGGGGGCTGCTTCAGAACCCTATTTTAGGCTCCTGGAGTAAATGAACACCACCTACCAGAGGAGATCCTTTTAAGGGAACGAAAGGAAAGGAAAATGTTGGCGTGGTCAAACTTCAAGGCAGTGGAAGCTACTAAATGGCATCAAAAACATCCTTTAAGAAGTGGAGTTTTATCTGAACAAGGAAGATAGAAGCTACTAAATGGCATCAAGCATCCTTTAAGAAGTGGAGTCTCATCTGAACAAGGAACATAGAAGCTACCAAATGGCATCAAGCATCCTTTAGGAAGTGGAGTCTCATCTGAACAAGGAACATAGAAGCTACTAAATGGCATCAAGCATCCTTTAGGAAGTGGAGTCTCATCTGAACAAGGAACATAGAAGCTACTAAATGGCATCAAAAGCATCCTTTAGGAAGTGGAGTCTCATCTGAACAAGGAAAATAGAAAAGATCATAAAAGGCAGCAGCATGAATGTCATTCTGCAGTAAAGGTGGCCCATGAAGGTTTTGAAGGGCAACCTAGTAAAGGTGTGAAAGCTGCTATAGAACTCTTCTCAAAAACATCAAAGTGGGAGGCTTACCAGAAAGTCAATTGGGCCAATATGAGATGACAATGTAGAAAAGACCCTGAAGACAGGACCTTGCAGTAGAGATTAATGTTTCTGTTAGTGCTGTTTATAGGAGAGGTCAGTGAAGTGCCTGCTTTCTGCAGGAGAGGTCACTGAAGCTCCTGCTTTGCTCTTAGCATGAGATGGGTGAGAGAAGCTGTGATTACAATAAACAAGTAAACTGGATCTAACTGGTACCCAGGACCAGAAAAAATCCGTGCATGAGCTTCCAGCATACTTCATACTGCAACTGTCTCATTGGAGTTACCACCTAAAGCACTCAGTGACAAAAAACCCCCAACAAGTAGGCTGCAGATAGGACAACAGTCTTTCAAAAAGGGATTAATGAATAATCTGAAAACTACAGACTAAGAAGTCTGACGTTCGTACCAAGGACATTGGTGGAAGGTATTGAAAAGATAGTGGGAGATAGAAGGAGCAGCTTTTCCACTCATGAGGAGGCTCTTTACATGGATCCTTCTCTTCACCAATGGCCAAACAAAACAAGGAGCTGATGCCAAAGACACCTCCAAGCACAGAGACACAAGCACAGAGTGAAATGCTCCCCTCTCTTTCACAGACACTGTGCAGCTGGCCCGGGCCAGCTTTGCCACTGTCTCCTCACGCTGCTGGTAAGAAATGTTGTGTGTGTAGTTCTAATGTAGGTTGGTGAAGGCTGTGGGCCTCAGCTCACCCTGCTGTGTCCCAGGAAAGAGAAGGGCTTTGCAGCCTGCAAGAAGGCGTGTCACAAAGGGCAGGTATGGTCTGCAATGTGGAGTAGCACACAGCGTGTAAAGCTTCTGGAGGAGAACTCTGTTCAGGTGTTTCATGAATGTATGTTGGAGAAAATAGAAGGTTATTTCATAGAATCACAGAACATTAGGGACTGGAAGGGACCTCGAAAGTACATCTAGTCCAATCCCCCTGCCACAGCAGCATCACCTAGACCAAGTCGCACAGGAACACGTCCAGGTGGGTTTTAAACATCTCCAGAGAGGGAGACTCCACAACCCCCCTGGGCAGCCTCTTCCAGGGCTCTGTCACCCTCACTGGGAAGAAGTTCCTTCTGATATT
>JAOXOE010026954.1:0-19902 GCA_028565055.1 Phoeniculus purpureus
CACAGCTGGAGGGGGGTCACCCATGGCCAGGCCACGGGGGATCTGTGAGTGGGGGCGGGGGGCGGGCGGTCAGACTCACGGACACGCCTGTAGCAGCAGCGGGCCGGGGGGAAGCCGTGCCCAGCCCCCACATCCCCATCGTCTGGGCCCCCCGCCCCGCCCGAAGGCAGCAGAGCTCCCCGGGGTGGCACTGCCGGGCCTCAGGGCGAGGGGGGTTCCAGAGTCACCAATTCCCCCCCCCCCCACAGGACGAGGGGGGGGCGGCACCGGCTGGGGGTGTCTCTGGGGACCCCGGTGACAGCAGGACAGTGCTGGGGAACGGTGCGTACAGCAGCCCCGCACGTCTGGTCCTGGTGGAATGGGGGGTGGCACTGCCACCTCTCCCCACGGGCACCCCGAGGGGAGGGACAGGACCTGGAGATGGGGGGGGCTCTAGAGGTTGGGGTCTGGGTCAGATCTCCCCAACTGAGGACCTGTGGAGAGGTCTCAGCGATCTCTGTGAGGACACTGGGGGAGGCGAGGCCAGGCCAGAGCAGGGTGGCTCTGGGGTGTCGTCGGTGTACCCCCCTACACACTCCCTGTCCACCCCCACCCCCCCCCAACACAGGGCTCAGGCCTGGACTGAAAAGGCAACTTTAATTGAGGCCAGTTGGGGTGTTCAGTGGAGTCCCAGACCCAGGCTCTGGATGGAGGGTGTCCCCTGCCCAGAGCAAGTCTGTCTGTGGGGGGCAGCGAGGGGATCCCCTAGGACCCGCCTGTGGGGTCCCACCCCTCACTCCCCATGGCCGGCCGGTGCCCTGGCGGTGCTGACAGGACCCTGAGTGATGATGGCAGTTGGCAGCAGTTGCGGTGTGCGGTGGCTTCCCCTCTCTCAGGGTTGGAGTCCCGCTCTGGGGGGGACCCCACGGCTGGCTGAGGCCATTCCCCGGCTTGTGCTAAGCAGTGTGGGGATGGGGGGCTGGCAGCAGCCCCCTGACTCAGGGCCGCTGGTGGCTGCAGGGCCACGGCCGTCACCTCTTGCCGCCCTGCCAGCGGCGCAGCAGCCACTGGGTGATGAAGGGCCAGGCGATGAGGAAGAAGAGAGTGCGAGGGGAGATGGTCAGGGGCCACAGGGTCACCGCCTGGGGAGGGGACAGAAAGAAGTAGCGTGGGGAGGAGGATGAGGGTGTCACCAGGGTGACCAAACACCCCCCAAGTCCCCCACTGAAAGGCAGGTGGCATCGAGCCACGGTCACAGGCCAGTGGTCCTTGTCCTATCTGTCACCCAGGGAAGATTCTCCATCAGTGTGGCTGTCCCTAGAGGCTGGACACTGGGGACAAGTCCCCAGGGACTCGGTTCCCCTGCTGAGGGACCCTTCCCACGCCCAGACCTCCATGGGCTGTTGGGCAGGGAGAGGTGGCAGGGCCATCTCCACCTCCAACTCACCTGTGGAGTGAGCGGCTGGCCAGTGCCAGTCTCAGCTGTGTCCTCCTGCAAGACAGGAGAGGGTTTGGGGTGCAGGGGGAGACCTTGCCCACACTCTAGGGAGGCCCAGAGCAGCACCAGCCTCTGCCCTGCCCAGGACATGACCCAAACCTTGAGGTGTCTCCATGGCAGAGCCACCCCAGGCTGCCTGTTGGCAGGGACTGGAGCAGAGCAGTGGCAGCCTGGCCTTCAGGGGCTCTGCCCCTGATGCTGGCAGCTCCAAACACAGCACGTACCTGGGCAGAGGTGAGCGACTCCAGCTCTCTGAGGCGCTCCAGCACCCAGTGCATGTTGTCCTGCAGGGCCCGGATCGTGCCAGCCACATGGGCATCCAGCTCTGCCAGCAGCTCAGGGGTGCTCCCGGCATCCTGCTCTGCCCCAGGGAGCTGGAGATCTGTGGGGCACATGGCTGAGTGCTGCTTGGCAGCCCGCAGTTGCCCATCTGGCTCAGACAGGGTGGGCTGAGCTTCACTTCATGCTCCACGAGTACCCCCAGGGCTGGCACAGCCCATTGCATGACCCAGTGACGGATTCCAACAGGTGCCAGCACCCCATTATGGGCCACCGTGTCCCCCCAGTGCAGTAGTAGGGGCACCCAGCCCACCAAGCAGCGGGTCACCTTGCATGAAGTGAGGTGGTACCATCCCTTCTGTCCTACTGCTGAGGGTGGCAGTGCCACCCTGGTGCAGAAAGACCCCGCTGGGGATGGTACACTGGTGGCAGGAGGCTCCTTGTCCCCTCTCCACAGCTTGGCTGTCCCCGAACACTAGTGGTGGGTAGTACCACAGGAGTGGGGTGTCCCCAGGACCTACAGCCCAACTTCACCCACTGCTGCCAGCACCACCCACAGCCAAAGGCACTTGGGTGAAGGTGCTGGCAGTGGGGACCAGAGGCAGGAGCTGGCACAGGGCACTGGGGCCCTGCATTCACCCCCCTCCTGGGCATCCCCCAACATTCATACAGTTTAGAAATGGGCAATAGGATGAAGAGAGGGGACACTCAGGACTCCTTGTGGCTACTGGACCAAACCCTGTTCCCTGTTGGTGGTGGCAGCCCCCAGTGCCCAGCCCCACTTGCTGGGAGGTGGGTGGCACAGGGGCAGGGAATGCAGGGGCCCAACACTGCACCCAGTGCTGCACCCACCTGTCAGGGAGCCGAGGGTTGGGAAACCAGCGCTGCTTTGCCCCTCTCCTCTTCTGCCTTCATCCTGCTCTCCCTGCCCAGTGCTGCGGGGCTGTGGGGGCTCAGGCCTGGCACAGCCAATGCCATTTGTGGGGAACCCCAGCAGCTGCCCAGCCTATGCCAGGGGAGAGAAGAAGGGCCCCTTAGATCCCCAAGTCCTTCCCAGGAGCTGTGGGGTCACAGTGGACAACACCATGGGACCTATCCCCCTGCACTGTGCTGGCGGTTGTGGGGTGGAGGGTGCCTGGGGCTGTGCACAGCCAAAATCCAGCAGCACCAGTCAGTGCCCAGTTGGGGGGTGGGTGGTGGTGTGTGTGACAGAGGAAAGTGCCCAGGCTCTAGCTGGCCAAGGAGCTCCAGGAGAAGCTGGGCAAGCAGGGGGTGCCAAGTGCTGCTAGTGCCAGTTGAGCTGCCCAGAAGCAGGGAGCAGCAAGCAAGGTGCCCCCAGCAGCCCACCAGTGTCCCATTGAAACGAAGGGGCCTGTGGGTGGTGCCAGGGCACCCTGAGGGCTCCTCAGCCTCTCCTCGGTGATGGGCAGCAGACTTCAAGAAGGATGTGAAACACACTGGGGTGCTGCCGGGTGGCCCCAATGGGTTGGGGTGTCTCTGAGAATGGTGGTGCCACTGGTGCACAGAGGAGGGAGCTGGTGATTCGGAGATCTGCCTGTGCCACAAGGGCAGGGCCAGGCTGGCAGTGGGTGACACCTGGCACTTCCAGCCCTCTGTTACCTGCTGGGGCTCCATCTGCTCCAGGGTATCACAGTACAAGTCCCCCTCAGAGTCACTGGTCACCAGGCCACCTTCGATAGCAGGAGCTAGTCCACCTCCTGCAAGGGAAGCACCCAGCTGAGCTGCAGGCAGTGCCAGCAGGGCCAAGTCCAGAGGAGTTTGCTGCAGAAGGTGGTAGGAGAAGGAAACTGGGGTGCAGAACAGGAAGGACCCAGCTCAGTTACTGCCACCAGGGTCACAGCCTCAAATCCAAGGACCAACCTCTCCCTCCTCCTCCCCTTGGTGTCGCAGAGCCCCCTCCCATGCAGGCACACCCTGGCACGGTTGTGTTTTAGGGTGGGTTTCTCTGCTCGTGTTCTGCTCCCACCCAGGGAGAGGGCTGAAACAGAGTGGGGAGCCCCACCCAGAGGCACCCACAGCCCCAGCTGCTCTGGGAGGGAGCTGGAATCATCTACGCCAACTGCCACTGGGTTGGCACCTGTCAGCAGACAGGGACCCTGCCCAGGGACATGAGGATGGGCACAACCTCACTTGGGGGCTTCATAGGCTCCTCAAGGGATGGTGGCAGGAGGAACAGCTCCCCACAGCACTGAACCCCACCATGGGCACAGTGTGGGGCCCCTCTGCACACGGGGAGCTGTTGTCTGTGCACTGGAGGGATGTACAGGGGGTGGGGTGTGGGTAAGGGGCTATGCAAGAAAAACCAGGACCGAGGAAGGGAGCACTGGTGCTCCCAGTGTTGTGGAGTAGGAGGACATGGCATGAGCTGAGGAGGAACCTCCCATCCCACAACAGGAGGTTTTCCCAGTCCAGAGCAAACAGACTCAGGCCCCTCTGTTCAGGGAGCAATGACAAGAGTTAAACCAGCCCCAGGGCTACCCTGGCACTGAGATCAGCACTGAGAGCTGGACCTGGGCACCACCACAGACACTGCAGTGCCAGACCAGAGCTGCCTGAATCCAGCAGACAGCTGGGCAGACCCAGCACCGTTGGTGGTTGTTCCTCCTCTGTGGGGGTCTCTGCTGGGTGCTGGTCACACCAGGGAGACCAACCTGGCCCATCCTGCTGCTGTCCAGGCACAGAGTCTTCGGTGCACTGCAGCACTGGGTTGCTCCCTGCATCATCCTGGCTGCACTTGGCCACATCGTCCTGGCTTGGCTTGGCTGTCTGCTCCCGATTGCCTGTGCAGAGAGGAAGAGGCTCAGGAGAGCTGAAGGTGCCCCTCTCACAGTACAGGCTGGGCCTTGCCCTGACATCCTGCCAGCACAACCTAGGGACATGGGACCACCCTCCTGCCAGGTGGGCTGGTGGCCTCCAGACAAGAGGACAGCACGGCGACAGCCAGCCAGGGCTTCCTGCAAGTAGCAACACCCCAGAGAGGATCGGGGCCTGGAGCTCCATCTCTCAGCACCCCATGGAGCCCAGAGGGTTAAGCCCAGCCCCATTTCCAGCGTTTCCATCGTTTCCAGTGTCCCTCAGGACTTTGCTCCTTGCTCCTGGACAGGCAGGTGTGTGGCAACGCTGCCCTGCCCACTACTTGCCACCACCTTCACCCTCATGGCTGAAGCCCCTGAGAGTGGGCAAGGGCAGCCCCCACCCCATATTGGAGTGAGCAGAGCAGCACCAGCTCTGTGTGTCCAGGTTCCCAGTTGAACTGCTGTTTCCCATTTGCTTCTGTGTCTTGGCCTGCACGTACAAGGCTTTGGTGAACCTCTGCTGACTGGAGGCCCACTGGGACCCCAAACCTCTCATGATTTGACTTCCAAGGGTCACCTTAGGGCATGAAATAACCAAAACCAAACCTGCCTGGGCTGCCCCAGCTCAGCACCTCTGTCCCCCAGATCCCCTGTAGAGTGCCTGTCCCACTCTGCTCTCATGCACTGCAGTGTCTGAGACCTCCTTCCCCAACTAGATGATCAGCAGTGAAGGCTGCTGTGGCCCAACATCTGCAGAAGGGTTTGAGAACCTTTAGCTGAAGTAACAGCTTAAGAAGTCTGGAGGTTGAAACCACCACTGCGGGGATCTCAGGCTCATTTCTCCAGACACAACCAGGTTTTGACTCAAGTGACAGCATGAGGATCCCAAGATGGGGATGGCCAGGAGTTTCAGCGGGAAAAAGAGGTCCATTTGCCTTCTAAAAGGGATCCAGCAGCTAAATGGAGAAGAAAAGCATCCGAGGACCACCCGAAGGAGCACCCATCCTGAGGCCCAGTCTTAAAGGCAACTTGTTTTCACATCCTTGCTGGAAGCTGGATGAGACAGCAGCTGCCAGGACAAGACAGCAGCCACCAGGACAGGACAGTAGCTGCCAGCCACAGGGCAGATGCCTGGAGCCACACAGGGAGTGGATCTGTTTGTCAGAGCTCCCCTGACAGCAGCCAAGTCCTGGCACTTTACAGACCTGGTGTAAATGTACCCTGAAAGCTCATCTGCTGCTGAGCTGCTCTACAGGAGGTGCGGCACAGCCAACCCCCGATACATGCAGCTGGCACAGCTTCCCTCCCCAGTACCTGACACCTTTCTGCCCAGCACTTCCAGCCCCTCATCCCTCAGACACAGCTTCCCAGTCAGATACAGTGAGGACTGCCCTCCTCTGGGGTGGGACAGGTCTCAAGCCACCTCCCAGCATCAGGCAGCCACAGGCATGGGCAGGGCTGGGAAGGATCCTTATCGAGCTCTCAGCATTCCCAGTAATCCCATTTCTCAGCTCCCCTTTCTCCACAGCCACTCCACTGCACAGTTTGTCCTATCCAGATGTTTACATGGGATGACCCAGGCTCCCTGTACAGCTCCTGCCTTGCCAGAGGAGGGCCGGCGCCAAGAGAAAGTGCAGGAACACCCATGGGAGCAGAGCACTGGCTCCACAAAGGACAGGGACCTGTGCCAGGGGTCCTTTGGAAGCCAAATCCCAAGTTCTTGCCTCAAAGTTTTGCAGAGGGGAAGGCCAGAGCGAAGGGACATTGGTGTCACATGAGGAGTCGCCTGCTCGCTGGTGCCCAAACAAGCAGCTCCGTGCAGCAGTGCTGTGCCCTAGCAGGGCACTTGGTCAGGTGGGACCTGGTGTGTCTGTCCTGTCCCCGCTCAGGGAGCAGCAGAAGGACAGAAGGACATGCCCTGGGCTGCGGGCACAGGCAGGGCACAGCAGGAGCCATGGATGTGCCAGAAGGGACGAGTGTGGCATGGAGAGGAGGGTCACACTGGGCACAAACTGGGAGCAGCAGCAGCTTCCACTCACCCCCTTTCCTCTTGAAGAAGGACTCAGGGGGCCGTGGCATGTCGTGGATCACCTCGTAGAGCGGCTCGAAGTAGCTGAACATCTCTTCTGTTGTCTCATCCATGGGCACCGTGTCAATGATCTGGGGGGGGGATGGGGGGCTTCATAGCTTGGCCACAGGCACCACTGAACCCCTAGGGCAGCTGTTGACCCCTTCCTTGGTACCTTTTGGGCCACCTTCTTCATCTCAGCCACATAGGCAGCCATTGCCTCCTCCTTGGACATCCTGCCCAGGCTGTGCCAGGCATCCCTGTGGGGTGGGAGGCCATGAGGGGGGAACTGGGCACAAGGAGGGGGGAACCGAGACAAGAGTTGGGGGAAACAGGATGGACCAGGGGGAGAACCAGGACCAGAGAGGGAAGGGAGAACCGGGATCAGATTGCAGGGCAGGGGGCGACACACAACCAGGACGGAGCAGGGGGAGAACCAGAGAGGCAGGGGAGGAACTGGGAAGGAGCGGGGAAGGGATACCGGGACCAGAGCGGGGGCATCCGGGCATGGAGAAGGGGTAGCCGGCGTGGAGCGGGCAGAGAACCGGGACCAGAGAGAGTGGAACAGGGACATGGAGGGCCGGGAACCAGGATGGAGCAGAGAGAGAACCGAGAGGATCAGAGGCGGGGGGACAACTGGGACCAGAGAGGGGGTGAACTGGGTTCAGAGAGGAAGAATAACGGGGACCAGAGCAGGGGGAGAGGGGGAACTGGGAACAGAGTGGGGAGAACCAGGATGGAAGAATCGGGAGGGGGTACCCCGAGGAGGAACCAGGACGGAGCCGGGGAAGAAGCGGGCATGGGAAGGGGGGCAGAACCGGGCCGGGGGGAGAACCGGGAAGGGGTACCCGGTCCCGGAGGGGACAGCCGGGGCCTCACCACTTGTACCGCCCGATGGGGTCCCAGAAGCCGGGCCGAGGCCCCTGGCAGGAGCCCGCCGTGGCCTGTTTGTAGAAGCTGTAGAAGCGCAGCATCTCCTCGTAGGACGGCCGGTACGAACCTGTCACGGGAGCGGCGGCCTCAGCGGAGCCGGGAGCGGGCCGGGGCCGCCTCGCCTTGTCGCCGCCCCGCTGCGTCCCCGGCTCCTACTCACCGCTGCGGGGCAACCCCTGGATCACCTGAACGGCGGCGCGGAACTGCGCCACGCACCCGTCCTCCGCCATCGCCCCGGCCCCGCACCGGCACCGGCCCCGACCCCGCCGCGGCTCTCCGGCTCTCCGTTAGGGGAGAACGTCGCGACCAATGAGCGCCCACCTTCCATCGGCTCCTCCTCTCTGTATCCAATCATAGATCTTCTTACATCGACCCCCTCCGAGCCGTGTCCAATCAGCGCTGCCCTTCCGAAACGGGCCGCCCCGCCCCCTTTCCCCTCCCTTCGTTACTCCAGGAGCTGCGCAGCCAATGCGGTTCGGGCGCCCCCTGCTGGATGGAGGGAGACAGCGCAGGAGCCCCGGGTGCGATGTGGTGCCGCAGCGTCCCCTTGTGGATTGAGCGGGGCACTGCAGTGCGGGACCGGCGCTGGGCGAGCGGTGACATTGGGACAGCAGCGGGACAGCGACAGTGACCCGGAATAGAGACAGTGAACGCGGACAGTGACAGTGACCTGGGACAGCGACAGTGAATGGAGACAGCGACAGTGAACAGGACGACCACAGGGAGCAGAGACAGTGACCCGGGACAGTGACAGTGTTCCAGGACAGTGACCCGGGACAGTGACAATGATCCAGGACAGTGACCCGGGACAGTGACAGTGGTGAAGCACGGTGACAGTGACGAGGGACAGTGCACCGGGCAGTGCCACAGGATAGTGCTGTGGTGCAGTGTGCTGGGACACTGCACTGGGATGTTGCACTGAGACTGGGCTACTGCACTGGGCACTGCGCTGGGGCACTGGGAAACTGTGCTGGGGCACCCAGACACTGGGCAAGATCACGATCCCATTGCTGGGAAGAGCTGGGCCCATCAGAGCAGCCGGTTGATGTTAATTACTATCAATATTTATTAATTACAATGAGGAGGAAGAGGCAGGATTTGGAATCCCTGGGCTGAACTTCCCCCACCCTCTGCCCAGGGGCTTTCCCTGAAGACAAGGTGCTGCGGGGACATGGGTGACTCAGAGGGACAAGGTTGTTATGGGGGGTTCTGGGGAACCACAGGGATCCAGTCCTCACTCAGGGGTGGGTGCTGGGGTGGGGACATGCTCCCAACCACACTTCATCATTCCCCAGTTCTCCAGGGCCAATGGCTGCTGGACTGTGGGTGGCACTGGTGGGCACCTAGAGGTGAAGGCAAAGCAGCCTGGGTTGATATCTGGGTACCCTGTGTGATCTCTGGATGTCCTGGGCAACAGCTGGGCAACCTTGGGTATCTTGGGGTGACATCTGGGCACCCTGGGTATCTCTGCTCATCTGGGAGCAGCAACTGTACATTGGGACCAACATCTGGACACCTTGGGTGGTAGTTGAGCATTGTGACACCTGGGTATCGCGGGGTGACATCTGGGCATTAACAGGGTAACATCTGGACATTGTGAGGAGACATCTGGGCATCATGGAGTGATGTCTGGGCATCATGGGGAGATATCTGAGCATTGTGGGGTGACATCTCTGGGTGCCCTGGTCCTACATTTAGGGGACTGTCTCTTAATCCCACCTCCAGATCCCAAGTCCAAGTTGGTTGGGAACCCCAAGCCCCCTTTTACTTCCCATCCCACATCCATTGGGGAAACACTTCCTCAAAAAAACTCAACATCCCGAGCAAATCCCAACCCAAACCCAACCCAGTTTGGGTTTTGAAGAAGCTTTTGAAACCTCCGGCCATTTCCAGGCTCTGACTCAGGATTTCTTCTGGGGGACACAGCAAGGCCTCTCTGGCTCTGGCTCCCAGCCAGGCTGGCTCCTGGATCCCAGCTCGTTTGTGGGAACACGTGCTCTGCTATAACCAGCCGGGAATGTGGGGTTGGTGTTTTCCGTGACTTTGCTGCCAAATCACTCGCGGGCAACAGAAACCAGCAGCTCCGCGGGCCAGGGCAGTTGGCAGTGGATATTACCCCAGGATTCCCAGATGTGGCTGTGAGGGTTCAGTTGTTGCTCCAGGGGACTCAGGTACCACCCAGAGTGCCCAGTTGTTGCCCCAATTTATTTTACTCCAGGTTAACCTGGATATCACTCAGTAGAGATCACCCAGTGTGCCCCAGGATGCCCAGATGTGCCTTAGGGCACCCAGAGATCACCCAGGATGCCCAGATGTCACCCTGAGGTGCCCCAAGATGCCCAGATGTTGCTCCAGGATACCTGGAAATCACCCAGGATGCCCAGATGTCACCCTGAGGTGCCCCAGGATGCCCAGATGTCCCCCCGAGGTGCCGCAGGGTGCCCAGATGTGCCTTAGGACACCCAGAGATAATCCAAGATGGCCAGATGTCACCTCAACATGCCCAGATGTGACCCCAGAACACTCAGCTACCAGTGACGGTGCCCAGAAGTCACCTTGGGCTGCTCTGCTGTCACCCCTGGATGTCCACCAGTCCCAAATGGCTCTGGCAGACCTTGGCACCTGCTGTGCCAGCCCTGGGTGAAGCCACCGCCTGTGGTCACAGCCTCCTCTCCCAGTGTCTCAACTCCTGATCACCCCAACAGGGGCCCCCCTAGCGCCTCCCTGGGCACCGCAGAGTTTTGCCAGAAGCCGGGTTGGCTGATGGAAATGAACCCGCGAGTCCAGCTCAGGGGCAGGGTCCTGCCCCACTGCGGGGTGGCAGTAGAGCCCAGCTCTGCCCCATCACCCTAAGCAGGCTGTGGGGTTGTGGTCACGGAGGTGGGGACGGGGAGCTGAGGACCTTCTCCTGTGGTCACCCATCACTCCGTAGCCCACGGGCAACTAGGGGCGCTGGGAAAGGTGGGAACGTGCGAGAATGGGGGGATTTGGAGGAAAATCACTCCCACATTGGCAGGGACACGGGAGAGAGGGGAGAAGACCATCGAGGGGGGAGGCCCTGGTGGTGCCATGGTGTGGGGGCAGAGAGGGCACCTGCCGTGGTGGTAGAGGGAGATCCCTGAGTCTTCACCGGAGAGGCGGAGGATGGCACCGGCAGTGGCAGCCGTGACACTGGGCAGAAGCGACGCCCGTCGGTGGGGAGGCGGTTCCCGGTGCGAGTTGACAGCCCCGTCTAGGTACAAACCCCTCCCAGCACATCCCAGTACAGCCTCCTCCTGCTTCAGCTCTGTCCCAGTACAGACCACTCCCGGTACAACCCTAGCCCCGTACAGCCTCGTCCCGGTTCAGCCCCGTCCAGCCCTATCCCGGTACAACCCGGTACAGCCTCGTCCCGGTTCAGCCCCGTCCAGCCCTATCTCGGTACAACCCGGTACAGCCCCGTCCCGGGCCAGCACAAAGGGTTAACACAGCCGGGGCTGGAATGTGGCTCCTCCTGGTGCCTCCCCCGGTCCAGCCCCGGTCCCAGCGGGGCCGGCCAGCCCCAGCCTCCTCCTCTGCCACCGCCCAGCACGGCTGCACCGACGGGGAGTACCGGGGATACTGGGAGCACCGGGGGTACCAGCGGCCCCGGGAATACCGGGAGCACCGGGACTACGGGAGGTACCGGGGGTACCGGGTCACCATGATCTGCGGCCGGAAGTCTCGTCCCGCCGCCGAGCAGCCCCGCTCCCCGTCGAACGGCTCCGGTGGCCCCCACCGGCCCGGCAGAGCCTTGAAGAAAATGGGTGAGTCCCCAGAGAGGGGGGAAACACGAGTGGGGGGCCGGAAGGGGTCCGAGCAGGAACATCTGGGGGGTCTTTTGCCGGGAGGGCTGTGCGGGACCCCCAGGTGGAAGGAGACCCCCATGGTAGGACTGGGACCCGGACATCCAGGGTCCCCAGGGCTGGGTAAGGACCCCACAGCCAGGAGGGTCCCCATGGCAGGGAGCATCCCCAAGGTGGGAGGGGACCCCCATGGCAGGGAGGGGACCCCAGGATGGTTGTGGTTCCCATGAAGGAAGTTTTCTCCGTGGTTGGGTGACATCCTCACCACAGGGAGAAGTCTCCATGGCTGGGAGAACCCCAAAGCAGATGAGGTCCCTCGTTGCTGGGAGGGGTCCCAATGGTAGCCCCAGGACAGCTGTGTTTTGCCCCAGATATTGGGGACCAGTGGGGTTGGGCTTTGCCCACCCTATGGGTGACGGGAGCCCTCTCTCTCCATGTGTTTGTTGTCCTCAAGGCTCAGCCCCATCTCTCTGAGACCCCCACCCCAGACCCTGCCTGGGTTTCCCCACACAACAGTGCTGCAGACTCGGGGTCCTGCTGACCCCAGCATGACCCAGGGTGTGCAGCAGGGATCAGGGTGTGCCCATGGGCCAGTCCCAGTCCTGCCTGGGTGCGGAGGGTAGGGCTGGCCCTGTGTCACCAAGGAAAGGTTTGTTGACCGGCAGGTAGCTTTGGGCAGGTGGCTCTGTGCTCAGAGCCCCTCCACTTGGTGTGACTGTGAGTCTGTGTGTCCCTGTGTCTGTGTGTCCCTGTGCTCCTGTGTCCATGTGTCCCTGTGTCCATACAACCACATGCTTGTGCATCTATGTGTCTGTGCCTCCATCTGTGTCTGTACCTCCACGCACCCCTGCACCCCCATGTCCCTGCATCCGTGTGCCTCTGCATTGGTGCATCCCTGTGTCTCTGCATCCCTACGTCCATGTGTCTGTGTACCCCGTATCCATGTGTCCGTGCAGCCACATGCTTGTGCCCCCGTGTGCCTGCGTGTCCGTGTGTCCTTGTATCAGGGTATCCCTGTGTCTGTGTGCCCATACGTCCCTGCAGCTGTACATCCTTGTATCCGTGTGTCCATCTTCCTGTATCCATCCCTCCATCCCTCACTTCATCCCTCCATCTCTCCATCCTTTCATCCATTCCTTCCCTCATCCATCCTCTTCATTCCTCCCTCCATCCCTCCACCCCTCCCTCCATCCCTCCATCCCATCACCCCATCATCCCTCCATCTCTCCACCCCTCCTTCCCTCCATCAATTTCTCCTTCCATCCCTCCATCCCACCATCACTCCATCCCTCCATTGATCCCTCCCTCCCTTCATTCCTTCATCCCTTCATCCTGTCACCCCTCCCTCCCTCCATCCCTGTGTCCGTACTTGCTCTCTGAGGGTGCCCTCAGCCCCACACTGTGAGTGGGTTGTGGCTGCAGAGGAGCTGGTGGCAGCTGGTGGTCTCACCCCTGGGGCTGTGCCCAGCTCGGGATGTTCCTGCTAACCCCAAACCTGCTGTTTCCCAGCCTCTCTCTCTGCCTGGAGCTGGGACCAGGGCGCTGGGCAGTGCCCAAACCAGGAAAGGGAGGAAATAGCTGTTTTCTGGAGAAAGGGCGGAAAAGTCCTGGCCCCCTGTGAGCCTGGGTGTGGGCCCTGAGTCCCCTGAGGCCACCCTGTCTGGGCCCTGCCAGCATCATCCTGGCACTTCCCATATGGGATTTGGGCAACTGGACACATGGTGCCCCAGTGCTGGTGGCAGTGGCTTGTTCTGTCCATCCCATCTCATCCCACCCCATCCAATCCCACCCCTCCCCATCCTCCTCTCCTGTCCATCCCATCTCATGTCTCCCCATGTCCTGTGAATCCCATCCTGTCCCATGAGATGTAGAGGTGTGCCCGTCCAGATGTGCACCAAGCCCTCCACCCATCCAGTACCCCCCAGTACCCCCCAGTACCATCCACGGGCTGTTCCCTGCAGGTTTGACGGAGGATGAGGACGTCCAGCGGCTGCTCCGGGGATCCCTGCTGCGGAAGATCAAGTCCCAGAGGGTCCCCAGGGAGCGGCTGTTCCGCCTGCAGGAGGATGGGGTCACCGTGTGCTTCGAGGGGAGGTTCCGGGGGGCTCGGTCCCCCCACAGCTGTGAGTGCCAGTGGGAGTGGCTGTCCCCAGGGGGGTCCAGGACCCTGGGCCACATCCTGCCCAGCCTGAGGCTGCAGGGAGGGGCTGGGACCTGGAACCCCCCTGTGGGGACCTGGGTATAAGCTGGGAGCCCAACCCCCATCCAAGAGCCAGACTCCCACCTGCACCCCCTCTGGTGACCCAGACCCGGATCCTACTCTGGGATCCAGATCCCAGTCCAGGACCCAGACACTGACCAGGACCCCCATTTGGGACCTGGACTCCAGCCCAACACCCAGACCCCAATCCTGGACCTAAACCCACCCCAGACCCCAGCCCAGGACCCAGACCCCCACAGAAACCCCCAGCCCAGGACCCAGACCCCGATCCAGGACCCTCATGTCCATCCTGGAACCCAAACCCTGACACCAGAAGTTGGACCCCAGCCCAGGACAAGGATGCCCAGCCCAGACTCTGGACCCCAACCCAGTGCACCCAGTGCCTTTTAGTGCCTCACATTCCATCCCAGTGGCCCCCAGCCCCACACCTTCCCTCATCCCCCCTGGGAGCAGCACGAGCCCCTGTCACCATCCTGGCTGGATCGTGTCCCCGCTCCCTGGCGTCACCCTTTTGTCTGGGACGGTTGCCCAGAGCTCCATTCCCCGCCGGTGCCCCAGTCCCCAGCAGCCACTGGGATTAGTGGATTAAGCCGGGCTGGGACATCAACAGTCCAGTTCCAGTCCCATGAGGGGACAGGCAGGGTGTCCCCCAGAGCCAGGAGGTCCCACAGGGTGCCATCGGGTGGGTGGGAAACACCCGGGGGCCACCTGCATCCCGTGTCCCCCCACAGTCTCGGTGCTGCACATCGAAGGGGTGCGTGAGGGTCACCAGTCGGAGGGGCTGCGCAGGTTCGGTGCCGCCTTCCCCCCACGGCACTGCTTCACCATCGTCCTCAAGGGCCGCCGCAAGAACTTCGACCTGGCTGCCCGCAGCGAGGAAGACGCTCGGCACTGGGTGCAGGGGCTCTCCAAGCTGGTGGGGCGGCTCCAGGCCATGAGCCAGCCGGAGAAGCTGGACCAGTATCCTCCGATGGAGCTCTGGGGGCACTGGGGATGGGTTGGGGGTGGCTGCGGGGTGATGCTGGGTAGTTTCCTTCATAGGGGCGTCTGAGGATCATCCAGTCCAACCTCCCTGCCACAGCAGGATCCCCCAGAGCAGGTCCCACAGGAACAGCCCAGGAGGGGTTGGGATGTGCCCAGAGAAGGAGACTCCACAGCCTCTCTGGGCAGCCTGGGCCAGGG
The DNA here is from genome assembly GCA_028565055.1 of Phoeniculus purpureus. Lineage (NCBI taxonomy): Eukaryota > Metazoa > Chordata > Aves > Bucerotiformes > Phoeniculidae > Phoeniculus > Phoeniculus purpureus. The sequence goes on from JAOXOE010026954.1 coordinate 14,801, forward strand.
CTCTAGGACCTCACTGGGAAACACCTTCTCCTGATGGTTAGGTGGAACCTCCTGGGCTCCAGTTTGCGCCCAGTGCCCCTTGTCATGTCACTGGGCACGAGCGAGCAGAGTCTGGTCCATCCTGCTGCCAGTGGCCCTTCAGCTATTGATCAGCATCGATCAGCTCCCCCCTTTGGGCTCCTCCTCTCCAGCTGAGCAGCCCCAGCTCCCTCAGCCTTTCCTCAGCATGGAGATGCTCCGCTCCCTGCATCACCTCTGTGACTCTGCACTGGACCCTCTCCAGCAGCTCGGTGTCCTTCTGGAACTGAGAGGCCCAGAAGTGGACACGATACTCCAGAGTAGGCAGAGTAGAGGAGGAGGAGAACCTCTCTCCATCTACTAACCACTCTCCTAATCCACCCCAGGAGCTCACTAGCCTCCTTGGCCACTAGGGCCCATGGCTGGCTCATGGTCACTCCTCCATCCATCAGTAATCCCAGTTCTCTTTCCCTTGTGCTGCTCTCCGGCTGGTCAGTCCCCATCCTCTACTGGTCCGTGGGGTTGTTCTCTCCTTATCCCAGTGTAGCTGGATCCATGGGGTGCTGCAGCAAGCAGACAGGAACAAGGACAACAGGATGTCCTTCCGGGAGGTGAAGAACATGTTGAGGATGATCAACATCGACATGGATGACTCCTATGCCTACAGCCTCTTCAAGGTGCCTGTCTTGGCACCCACTGTCCCATCATTAGGGTTGGAAGAGCCCTCCAACCTGTCCCCCACTACTGTCACCGGGAGGGGTCGGTGGCTCCTCCTCTGCCTTCCTGACCGCAGAGAACTGTCCACTCATCACACCCAGAGCCACCCAGCACCACCACTGGTTGGATCCTCCACCAGTGGTAGGGTGGATCATGAGCTGGAGGTCAGGGGAGAGCAGCCACCAGTCCTGTTTCACCTGGGTTTAGTGGCTTCAGCTGGGCTGTGACACCAACAGACCAGCCCTGGTCCCATGAGGGGACACAGAGGGTGTCCCCCAGAGCCAGGGTGGGGCTGCAGGGTGCTCCTGGCCTGGGGAAACACCCAGGGGCCACCTCCATCCCTTGTCCCCGCCGCAGTCTCAGTGCTGCACTTCCAGGGGGGGTCAATGAGGGGCATCACCATCAGCTCATGGCAGGGCAGGATGACCTTCCACCTGTGGGTCCCCAAGGGGTGAGATTACCCCCATGGGCACCTCCCACCATCCCTTCCAACCTGGGGACGCTGAGTCACAGCTCTGCTGCCCCAGTCTGGAGAGTCAGAGGGCTCTGGGGCACTGGGGGTCATCTCCCCATCCCCAAACCTTCATCCCAGCAGCTGAGCCTCCCCCAGACTCCTCTCACGCACTGCCCCCCCGCAAGGGGCAGCAGGGACGGGGCAGGGGGTGGCCGGTACCCCGTCCCCAAGGGCAGGGGATGGTCCCTGAGGCTGGGCTGCGGTGCTGGCAGGAGTGCGACCGCTCGGGCAACGAGCGGCTGGAGGGCCGGGAGCTGGAGATGTTCTGCCGGCGGCTGCTGCAGCGCCCGGAGCTGGAGGAGCTGTTTGGACGATACTCGGGGGAGGACCTGGTGCTGTCGGCTGAGGAGCTGCGGGACTTCCTGCGGGAGCAGGGCGAGGACAGCAGCCTGAGCCGGGCCAGGGCCATCATCCGCAGCCACGAGCTCAACGAGAAGGGTAGGGCTGGGGGTGGCCAGTGCGGTCCTCGGGGTGGTGCTGGGATGCTGGGGTGGGCATGGGGCTCTGCTTGGTGGTGCCACCCCCAGGATGGATGGCACTGGGTCCTTCGAGGATGCTGGGGCTGTTCAGCCTGGAGAAGAGGAGGCTGAGGGGAGACCTCTCTGCTCTCTGCAGCTACCTGGAGGGAGGGTGCAGGGAAGCAGGGGTGGCCTCTCCTCCCTAGGGACTGGCGATAGGGCTGGAGGAAATGGGGTCAGGTTGTGCCAGGGGAGGGTCAGGCTGGATCTGAGGACAAACTTCTTCCCAGCAAGAGTGGGGAGGCCTTGGAACAGGCTGCCCGGGAGGGGGTGGAGGCAGCATCCCTGGAGGGGTTCAACAACCGGGCAGCCAGTGTGTCTGGGGAGAGGGGTTGGTGGTTGGGGGCTGTAGGGCGCTCGGTTGGACTTGAAGTTCTTGAAGGGCTTTTCCAATGTTAATGGGGATTCCAGGCTGCTCTGATTCTGGGGCTGGGCTGGGGGGCCCTCTCGTGGCCGATGGAGCTGGACCCGAGGAGAGAGGAGCTGGGAGCTGTTGAGAGACTGTGTCCTCCTCTCAGCCTCCTCTGGGAGTGAATCATGGAATCACTCGGGTTGGAAAAGGTCTTCAAGCTCATCCAGTGCAACCATGAACCCAACTGTCCCAACTCACCTCTCAGCTCTGTCCCTGAGCTCCAGGTCTCCACGACTGGGAAACATGGCCAGGGATGGAGGTTCCATGCCCTCCCTGGGCAGCCTGTTCCAAGGGCTGAGGGCCCTTTCCAGGGAGAAGTGTCTCCTCAGGGCCAACCTAAGCCTCCTCTGGGGCAGCCTGAGGCCACTTCCTCTGATGCTGTCCTTTGTTCCTTGGGAGAAGAGACCAACCCCCACCTCTCTCCACTCTCCCATCAAGCAGTTGCAGACAGCAGTGAGGTCTCCCCTCAGCCTTCTAGCCAGACTAACTAGCCCCAGTTCCCTCAGCTTTGTTCTCCAGACCTTTCATCAATCCTGCTGCCCTTTGGATGGGACAATCCAAGTCCCCTCAGTCTCTGTCTGGCTCCTCTCACCCTGCTGTGAAGCCACGTAGGACCTTGCTCAGAGCTCAGCAGAGGTCTGGAGTCCTGCCTGGTGTCCCTGTGATGAGACAGTGATGGCTCCTGAGTTCCAGAGCTGGGCAAGGTCTGGCCCCCATGGCAGGACATTGACTGGAGCAGGTGGTGGAGCAGGGATGGAGCTGTGTCCTCACACTGGAGCAGGAGCAAGACTGGTGGGATGGGGAGCAGCCCTGTACCCCCCTAGCGGGGCAGAGCACCCAGCCAGGCAAAGGCTGAGTGGGAAGGAGGGTCCCAGTGACTGTTAATTGTTCCTCACCACTTGCCCCCAGCCCTGTAGGATGAGACCCTCAACTCAAGTCCCAACACGTGGGGACAAACCAGAGTGACCCATGGGATATGGGAAGGATGTCAGTGGGATGAGGTTGAGGGGCCCAAAGACCAGAGCACCCTCACAGGTGAAATCTGCGGCAGCTCTTGACTCCCCAACACCTCACTAATCCCCCAAAGCAGAAACCCCATAAAAGCACAAACCCCCTAAACCAGAACCCACCACAGCAGAAGCCCCATAAAGCAGATCCCCCCAAAGCATAAGCCCCATAAAGCAGATCCCCCAAAGCAGGACCCCCTCCAAAGCAGAAGCCCCATAAAGCAGATCCCCCAAAAGCAGAACCCCCAAAGCAGAACCCCATAAAGCAGATGCCCCCAAACCTGACCCCCCCCCTAAAGCAGACCCCAAGCCCGAAGCAGAGCCCCCCCGTCATTTTACAGACCTTTATTGTAAATAAATTCTGCGACATTGCTGGAGGCTCCGGGGGTCCCGCAGCCCCCCCAGCGCGTGCAAAGCAGGAGAAGACCCCCCCACACCCCAAAGCCCAAGCCCCAGGCCCTGGCCCTGCTGCGAGGGCGTTAGCGAGGGCTGGCAGGGGGTTAGTGGGGTTTGGGGTGCAGTTGGGTGGGGGAGGTTTGGGATGGAGGGGGTGATTTGCTCTCTTGGCTCTGGAAGCACCTGGCGACCTCCCCACCCCTGTCCCCACCTGGTCCCCACCGGGTCACGGCCCCGCATGACCCTACAGCGTTAAAATCATGAAGATAAAACCCCCAAATATGGATCTATTGATAGGATTTGTGTCCCCCAACCCCAGTGACAACCCTTGTGGTGGCTTCTTGCTTGGAAGTGGGGGTGGGCCCCCCCCACCCCCCAATGCAGGGACCACCCCGGCACTGTGGCCGTGACAGTTTGTGGGGGGCACTGTGGGGCAGTGACAGAGAGGAGGGGGTTGATCCTGACCCCACTGTGCCCGTGGTGACACCAGTTCCCTGTTCCCCAGCCCCTCACTGGTGTCACCACCAAAGCCTGGAGATGCCCAACACCCCACCTGCTGCCCCCTCCCAGCACCCCCATGGGTGCTGCGGGCACCCAGTGGGGCTTCCACGTGAAGCTGGGGGCCACCACTCGCCTTGGGGCCACCCTCTGCCTCCATGGGAAAGGGGACGCGCACGGGACACCCACGCACCGCTGTGACCATGGGCTGTCCTCCCTGCTACGAGTGTCCCCACACACAGGGTGTCCCCAGGGCTGTCCTATCGCCCCCTTCCCCGATGTCACCAGTGGTTGAAGGGCCCAGCGTGGCCCCAGTGCTCTGTGGTGCTGTGGATCAGGTGGTCCTACAGGGCCACCCCACGCAGGGTGACTGTGCTGTGGGGACAGGGTAACCCCTTCCCACACCCCCTGCCCCCCAACTTGGGGATGGGGGCCACCAGCCTGGGGCTCACCCTGATGCCAGCCTCCTCTCTCCATCCCCAGAGCCACCAGTTTGGAGTTCATCTGCCTGAGCTGGGGACACTGGGGGCAGTCCCTGATGCAGCAGGAGAGCCCAGCACCCCTGGGTGCGAGGAGCTCGTAGTCCCATGGCCCGGTGGGGACACTTGGGCTGAGTCTGGGGGGGTGAACCCCACATGAGGGGCTGCTGAGATGCTTTTCCTCTTGGGGGGGGCACATCTGGCCCCACAGACCCCACCCCACAGCCAGTATCTGGGGCAGACGGCACATGACTCCCAGGCCCTGCTTGGCTGACACTGGGCGATACTGGCCAGACTGGGTTATACTGGCCTCATTCCAACCTGCCATTTGGGGTCCCATGCCCCAAAGCTGGAAGATGCTGATGGGGGGGTAGGGATGTGGAGCTGGGGGGGTCCCCGCTCACCCCCGCAGGTACATTCATCCCGGTGCCACCAGCCCCGGGGTTCAAGTGGACTGACCCTCGCGTGGGGTCACCCCCAGGCCCTGGGAACAGCCCAGGATCTGCTCCCTGGCTGAAGAAAAGGGGGGGTTGACCTCCCCAG
>JAOXOE010026955.1:0-19902 GCA_028565055.1 Phoeniculus purpureus
TGTGCGACTTGGTTTAGGTGATCCTGCTGTGGCAGGGGGATTGGACTGGATGATCTTTTGAGGTCCCTTCCAATCCCTAATTTTCTGTGATTCTGTGACAATTCATGCATCTCCAGCCACGCAAAATCTTCTTCTAGTTATTCTCTAGGTCTTTACAGATGTTTGTGTCATTTTGGTGGTGATGTCCACGCGGGAATCTTCTGCACAGGAGCTCACACCACATCTAGCTGTTCTTCATTTTATTTACATTCATTCCTTTAATGAGTTTAGCAAATGGGGTTTACTGCTGCCTTCCATGGGTGTGTTGAGCATCACCTCTTCCTGTCTCTGTGCTGTCTGTTGGTGGCAGCCTGAGTTTAGAAGTGCAACGCCTGGAAGAGTGGGACAAAGTCAGTAACAAAGCCAAAATAAAAGTTGAAGCTTTATTTCCTCCACTTTCCTCGTGCTTGAAACAGAGCAAACACATTGTGAGACCCTGCTTTCCCCATATTTATCTAAATAAATGATTTTGAAATCCCAGTTAAAAGACAATAAAGAAAACTCGTCTAGTCAGTCATTTATCCCAGTGAGAACTAGAGGAAAAGTCATTGACAGCTAAGTGAATGTCTTGTAGGAGTTCGATGGAGCTTGGACAGTCCTTACTGCTACTGTATTACTTGGGCCAACACTCAAGTGTTGTCTGTCTCTCACAATAAGCAGTAAAATACTCAAATTATCAAAGGCAAAATAGACTGTTTGTATCCCTGCGTTTTATTTTAGAAGGTTGCAGCAGCCAGTCTCTGCCTTTCTTCTGCCATATAAAGTATTTTAAAATCTAAATTATTTGTGACAGGAGCTTCTTGTTTTTAAGTGGAAAACGTGCATTTAATAACACGAAAATAATGTCAAAACATCCTCTCCTCGATGGCTGCCAAGTGAACTGTTGCTTTTCATTTATGTTTGATTTTCGGAGGCTGGGCTTTGCAGGAATATTTTCAGATGCTTAGGAAAATAGCGAGACTTTGCAGCTGTAGTTTATTTTAATTGGACAGCACCAAGTGAGCTGACTTTATGATGAACAGTGCAGCCAGCGGCTAGTGACTGCTGGTGACTGCACTTCCACTTTAAACATTACATAGAAAATAAAAAATCCTTCAAGCTGCAGTCATAAAGCTCCACAGCGGAGTTACTTCTGTAACGTATGGCTGCGATTCTCTCAATGTGTGTTATTAGGGATACCCGATCCTAAAGGTGCAATAGCCTATAAAGCACATTTTGCCTTAACCCATCCAGCCGTCAAAATCCTGCTATTCATGAGATTTGGGGTTTATTTTAATTATTTAGGTTGTCATTATGAATTAATAGTCGTAGTATTTTATGTGTAGTGTCAGAGAATTCTCAAGAGCAGTGTATGATTCTGCAATTGGAAAGCCCGCTAATACTTTTTTACCCCTTCAAAGATTTATCTACTAATGTTCGGAGGTGTTATCCCTGCAAAAGGCTGTCACACCTTTGATTTCTTTATTACTAGTCAAAAATATAAGGGACCTTTACTTAATGTAAAGTGCCTTTTTTTTTTTGAAGCTATCTGTGATTTCTTTTTCTTTTCCCTGTGATTGAATAGTAAACCTGACATAAATTCACTCGCTGACGTTTGGATGTTTAGAAGGATGATTTGGTTTAGAGGTTAGACCTATTGTATTTCACAGGGGTGTTGTCAGGCTTAATTAATTATGCTGCAGCAATACGCAGCGCTGAGTGCTGTGCCAGTGTCTTCACAGCTCCTCGCAGGGAGCTTATCGTCCGGGGGGGCTGATTCTGCACTGTGGATGCCTTCAGCAAGGATCTCACCTTCTGTGTTTGCAAGGGGGTATCTTTTCTTTTGGGGACCGGTTGTATTTCCTATTTTCTCTTGTTGTCACAGATGGAAACGTCACGCTAGAGCGCTTTGCCTGACCACCCCTTGAGAGGTTACGATAACTTCCTAGGCAAGAGTCTTACAGGCTCTTCGTTTGTTTGCTCCTTAAGTTATAAACGACCAATGCTCTGGGACATTTACTACCGCCATAGGGAAACTCTTCGACATTGCAAGAGGATTCAGTGCCTGGTTTTTTTTCTCCCCAGATCTTCAGCCTAGGGCAGGATGTAAAATACAGGAAAAGAGAATTGAGCTCTGTTTAGTGATGAATCCACACTGGGATGTTTCTGTAGTATTGAACCACAAACTATACATCATCTGTTTGTGGAGGAGTTAAATATAGGGAGAACATTGCATCCTGGATTCATAGTTCCCAAAGAGCAAAGGAAGATGAAAAATAACAAGATGAAAAATCCTGAAAATTTGTTTACATCTATGTCTTTCAAAATTTTTCTGGTTTCTGTGAGGTGGGAAAAGACCTGGTTTCAGAAAGTATTGCTAGAAACATTATTAAAAATGATTGTGAGAATCCGGCTGCTTTATAGGGAATGCCAAGGAACTTCTTCATGCTGAGGGTGACAGAGCCCTGGAAGAGGCTGCCCAGGGAGGTTGTGGAGTCTCCTTCTCTGCAGACATTTAAAACCTGCCTAGATATGTTCCTGTGCAACTTGATCTAGGGGATCTTGCTGTGGCAGGGGAAATTGGACTGGATGAACTTTCAAGGCCCCTCCCAATCCCTAATTTTCTGTGATTCTGTGATTTTTTTCTCCGTGCTACCGGAAAGTTTTAGTAATCTTCTCTCCTTGGGCCCTCTTCAGGAATAACAGGAATGCTGGGGGTCAAGAAGCCCAAACGAATCGTATGGCTGTAATATCCTGTCCATTGCTGTTTGGACATCTTTGTTGCTTCTTTAATGAGCTGTCAGGTTCTTTTCACAATTCTTGTACTCTGAGGATAGATGGTGCCTCTGCCCAGCCCTATATAGTTCCCTGTCATCATTCCAGGCCAACAGCTTCACTGGAGGAGGAGCAGAAAACTGATCCATCCTGCTGAGAGGTTTACTTACATCTGTGTGAAAATTCAGCACCACAGTTCTTCTTTTTCAGTTGTTTCTAGCCTGGTCTGGTTTAGCAATCCCTCTAAATGCGAAGAAACAAATGCTCTTAGCACTAGTGACTGGAGTAGATTGCTTTGCTCCTGAGAACTCTGTGGGGAAGAGTGTAGGAGGGGAGGAATTTTGGCTGCAAAAAATGTGTCTCTTGAGAAGCCCTGCCCATCTGCCTTGTCGGTTTGCAGGGGTGCATTTAGGTCACGGTTCTTGCCAAGATGCCTTTGCACATTGGCTTCGGTGGATTGTTGCTGGGGTTTTACGTTACACATGTCGTGCTTGCTGGTACGATGAAGACAACAGCTGGGTTTATTCATGTATCTTTGCTCTGTGACAATAGTTAGAATGATTTGTGATCTTGAAAAGCTGTGGCAAGAGGATGCAAACAGAAAAATTCTGGAATGCTTCATCACACATAGATTTTATTCCTTTTAACTGATGAGTAAGTCTTGAAATAAAAGTAAGCAAAAAGCCACCCCTACATCTGCTGTCAAAACTGGGTATCTTTGTTTGCCACCTGCATGAAGGCAAATAGGACCCTGGGTGCCCGTGCCTACACAAAGGTCATGCTCATCCATATTGCTAGCAGCCTGGTGCCACACACAGATATTGTGGTGGGGTTTGGGTGTCTGGAATAGAGAGGATAAGCAGCAGGAATCTGGTTGTAGGAGCTGGAGATCTGCTCTCTGTGTATGTTTTTGTTGTGCTGCACAGTGAAACCTGGGCTGGGCTGAGCTCTCAGAGTGCCGCTGCAATAGAAAATAATCCTTGCCCTGCTGCACATAACAAGCCCAAAATAATATGGGAATGATCAGCAGCAGGTTTTCGCTGCAGAAACATCAGTCTGAGGCTGGTGCACAAACCAGCACTTGAGAAATCACTAGAGGCCTCTAAATCTCTGTAGTACCCTTGTTAGCAGATGCCTGGGGATTTGCTGTTATTTTAAGATATTTTGGTTTCAGCACTATAAAATAGGGCACCATTTAACTGAAGGTGAAAATAACTATTAGATATCTTTTATTAATACCCACTTTGTTCTTCCATTCTTTGTGCTGGGTGTAAGAAAATCTCTTTTCCAAAAGGATGAGTTTTAAGTTGGACTTCTCTTGAAGGAGCACAACCACGTATTGATTCTATATCAGAAAAGAGAAGGCGTGAGTGCCATGAGTTACTTGTAACCGGAGTTTACACATCTCAGTATGGTCAATACATCATATAAACTGAGTGGATTTGTTTTCCTTGGTGGCCTTTGATTTCAACAAAGCTGGTGATGGGCCTGGAGAACAGATCTGATGAGGAGAGATTGAGAGAGCTGGGGCTGTTTAGTTTGAGGAAGAGGAGGCTAAGGGGAGACCTCATAGCTCTCTACAGCTATTTGAAAGGATACTGTAGAGATGTTGGTGCTCATCTCTTCTCACAGGTTATTAGCAGCAGAAGCAAGGGGAAGGGCTTCAAGCTTCAACAGGGGAGGTTTAAACTGGATATCAGGAAGAAATTCTTCCTGGAAAGAGTGGTTTGAGACCCATTCCTGGATGTGTTTAAAAGTTGCTTAGATGTGGTGTTGAGGGATCTGGTTTAGGGGTGACCTTGTAGAGTAGGGTTGCTGGTTGGACTCGATGATCCCAAGGGTCTTTTCCAAGCTGAAGGATTCTGTGTGATTCTGTGATTCTTAGTTACATTTTCGAAGGAAGCAACTGAAATTTCTATCTACAAAACATGGACGGTAAAAGAGAGTTCCATTAAAAACAACCTCAAACTAACTAAGGTTCCTGAATGATGATAATTATCATCATGCCCATGAGTACAGCTGTAGAGTTTCTGCTATCATAAGCACTACAATATGTGCAGTGTACACTTCATTAAGCAGTATGTGATTTCCAGGCCAAGCTGCACTGTAGAAGTTTAACTTTGGTTCTTTGCTGGCTACGCATGCAGGACCCAGAAACAAAGCCAGCATTTTCTGATGGAGTCTCACTTCATCAAATATCTTAAAATATGGTAATAGTTTAGTCTTATTTTGGAAAGGATGGAAACCCCTGTGTTTAATTTATTGCTCTGGAGCATCCAGAAATTCAACTCAGAGGAACAATTGCTTCCTGGACCTTTCTCTTGAGAAAGCAAAACAACCCCTAAACCTCCCTTTACCCTGGTCTCCTTCAAGGCCACCCCCCTGCACCTCCAAATCAGCAGTGAACCCACAAAGCTGACCAGTGACACTGCTCTTGTTGTGTGTTAGAAGGAGCAGAGTTATTAACCGATTATACCTCTATGAGCTTTTATAAACATGGAAACATAGACACAGGTACAGCTACTGTACGGTTATGCTTTTATGATACTGAATGGTGTTTAAGCAGATCATTTTCTCACTAGACTCAGCTTTCTCCGGGTCTCAGTTCATTCTTTCAGGTGTAAGAACTTGAAGAAACCATAAAATCTGTGTAAATTAATGAAACTGTGACCCTGATGCAAGTACATAAGGCTTCTGTAAAAGTTTTATAGTAAATTGGTTGGACTGTTACCCACTCAGCACAGATGCTGATGGAAGACTTCCTTTGGTTGCTAATAAATTTGACAATCTAAAGCGTGTATTTATGAGAAAAGAACTAAAAAAAAGTATAACTCTCGTGTTCTGGGTTTGGTGGTCAATTTTAATTGCAGTATAGTAGGGAAAGCATGGGACTGTCTCTATTTTAAAGCCTTAGATGTCGAGTTGAACATGGTTCTTCATAAAGTCAAACGGAAAACCTAAGTTGATGGGTCAGTAATTGAAGAAGTGGAGAGGCATGACGTTGGCAATTCTTTATGTAGAGATGTTTCCTTTCCTTAGAAAGGATGAAGAAGATACAGGAAGTGATTTTTCACTTAGCAGCCAACACAATCAAGGAAGTTGAGTCAAATAAGTACAGTGATCATTTAAGATGATTCTTACAGGTGAAGGAAAGAGAAAAGGTTGAAAGCTCTCCTGCATATACCAAACTGTAACTCAGCTCTGAATTACAGAGAAGCTCCTCTTTCACCAATATGTTCCATAAACACTGCTTACATGTTCCTTTGGGCACTGCTGGAACATTGACTACTGGTTTGCTCCATATGGCAAGTCTTGGGCCTTCGGGCTGAGAATGTCTTTCTGGAACCAGCAACAGTCAGAGTCGTAGATGAGAAGGGATATATTTGTATTCTCTCCAGAGATTTTGGTGGTCTATTTTCTTTGTAGTTTCATGTTTTACTAGTCTGGAAATATTGCAGTCCCTTGGTGACACGGCATCCAGAGGAACATTGTTCTCCCTTTACCTTTGTGTGTGATCTGTGTGGATTTCCTAGAGCTATTTTACAGCTTTTACCACATGAGAAAACCAGTTTGCATTGACTTTAACTTTGGTCTTTCTCCATTCCATGGTTTAATTTTCCCCAGTTCTATTGGCTTCACCCAGTGCTTTCTCAGCCTTTCTCCCACCAGTCAACGTCTTTTACCCCAATGCTTGTTTCTTTAGCAAGTGCTTTCTTTCCTGCAGTATCTTACAGATCCAAGTAAATATTAAATTGTTCTGTGTCTTATTTAGTATCAGTTTAGAGTTTTTCTCAGAGATAGTTTTTCAAAGACCAAAGTGTTAAATTTTTACATCAAACACAGAAAATCGAAAGCCACAGAAATTGTTAAATTAAGGATCGCAGGATCACAGAACATTAGGGATTGGAAGTGACCTCTGATTAGGAAGAATTTTTTCACAGAAAGGGTTGTCAGGTACTGGAATGGGCTGCCCAGGAAGGTAGTTGAGTCGCCATCCCCGGATGTGTTTAAAGATCGTTTGGACGAGGTGTTGAGGAATCTGGTTTAGGGGTGAACTTGTACGGTAGGGTACATGGTTAGACTCAATGATTCCAGGTGTCTTTTCCAACCAGAGTGATTCAGTGATTCTGTGACCTCGAAAGATGAATAGCTGAACCAAACTGTATTTTTCATGCAAATGAAGACTAGTTTTGTTAAGTATTTCAAAAAATAAATACACAACAGCCTGCATTAAGAAGCTACTTTAAACAGGTAAAAAAAAAAAAAACCCAATGGTTTGTGTTGAAGTTAAATCAAGCTGTTGAAAAAGACACTTATACACTTAGACATTTAAGTGCAAGAAGCCACATTTGAGCTTTTAGCATACGTGTGTGTGTGTGTGCCTAAGCTGTGGAAATGTAAAAGCAAAGGTTGTGATTCATGGGGCAACCATTTTTTTCAGGCCAATTTTTTCTTAGAATATGAAGTACAAAAGCTTACCCCAGGTGTTCCCTTTGCACTTGATTTAATCCACTGGTAGCTCTCTAACAGTAGGAGCTGTGGTATTTTGCCATGTATCATACCCCTCCACTTGTTATCCCTAAATTGCTTGCTTATACCTTGTGATGGGCCCTTCAGTTTCTCATAAATTAATAAGGCATCTGTGAATATTTGCAAGCAGGGTGTAAAGCTCCGGGTCTGTTCCAATACCAAAAGGAAAAAAAAAGAAGAAGAAAGAGAAAAGGCAAGAGGGAGAGCAGCTCAAGCAAGATTTCTTTTCCTTAGACTGCTCTTCTGGTATGAAGCAAAATATTATTAATCTAGACTGCCTGCTACTTTCATTTACCATGTAGCTGCTCATGGGATTACAGGCACAAAGGTTTCATAAATTTCAAATGAAATATGAACATTTGTTGTCAAAATACTGTTAAGCTATAAAAGCTCTGCTAGCAGTCGTCCTGCTCTTTCATTGTAACATTTATATCTATGGGCGTTAGTGTGTTCTTGGGGCTGAAGGGGAATTTTTTTTCTCCCCTCTTTATTTTATTTTATTTTATTTTTTCTTCTTTTCCACATGATTTTCATCCAGGTGGCAGATAACAAGGCAGGGGATTGGAAAAGACATCCTTCTGATTTTTCAGACTGAGGCAGATCCTCTCTGTAATTACGTGGCATTGCAAGGACCTTATCTCAGGAAGCATTGCACCTTAGAGGCAATTTAGCATTAGAGTCAGGCAGAACCTGGGGTAGTTGTTTTTTTTTTTTTTCCTAAAGGCTGTCCTGGCCGCTTCCTTTCTTACCTTGGGTGAAATTCAGCCTTTGGGTAGAATTCAAACAGTGGTGCTGTTTGACACAGCGCTGGTCATACAGCCATGGGAGAAATAAAAGATGGGAAGATAAGGGACAGCAGTATCTCTTTGCTGTGTAACATGTGGGTGTTCAGAGCATATAGCTGTGTGCTAAGGCTTTTACCTGTGCAGGCAGAACCTGTCCAACTTCCTCGTCGATAGCATTCTGTATGGGAATAATTCTGTGAATAAACTGCAGTGTTTGCTTCCACCTGGAACGACAGGGAGCTCTTTCAACATCCAGATCACAGAATCACAGAACATTAGGGATTGGAAGGGACCTCGAAAGATCATCCAGTCCAATTCCTCAGCCACAGCAGGATCCCCTAGATCCAGTCTCAAAATACTTACAGAAATGTGAGAAGAATCTGTGCAGAAGTCCAGATACAGAATTCTCTGCTTTTTGGGTATCCACATGAGAAATTTATATCTGTAATGTAGCATTAAAAATAGGATTCAGATTCTGCTTTAATAACACACACTGCTTACAGCACCGTAATCAATACACTTTGCTTGGAATGTCTATTAGCAGATACGTATGGGGTGCTAAAATAGCCCTTCGTTTTTCAGCTGAGGTATAGGGAGGTTTTCTATCCTGTGAAAAACGATTATGACATGTTAAAACTGTGTAATAGTAAGCAGACACTTTTCAGTGCTGATGGGTGAATTCTGGAAATGCTCTATTTATTTTCCCTCTATTGACTAGTTGCATTCAGGCAAGACTGCCAGTGCATTGACTTGGAAAACAACTGAGACTGAACAATTTCAAACCATTGACATTATACTGCTTCATTTGTGAGCTGCATTGCTTCTGCATGCACCAGTTCCTTTTTTATGGAGTGGCTGCATGTTTAGGAAGCTTTCAGAAAAAGGAGAGCCCTAAGCCAGCCCAGAAAGAAACCTGTCCAGTTTATCAGTTTTATAAGGCCACCGGAGGAAAAAAGAGGGGCAATTTAACAAATAAAACCATGTAGGCGACTCATAGATCTGCTCGGCGTGATTCACTGCTTGAGAAGCAGGAAAAAAAGGAGAAGTTTATGCCTTTAAAATTTCTCCACAGAGAATATTTTGAGCTCTTGGAACAATATGATTTCCAGCCGGTACCTGCAGTTCAGCGGGTACCAAGTGTTTTGTAGCAACTCATACGGGAAAACGAATGAGAAATTAATTTGTGTTTCAGGTTTAATTTGTGTCTATGTCTGTCTCCATCACCCTGATCAGGCTGCTTTGTTACCAGTTTGCATCACTGCTTACCTGCATCATTTCTCCTCTGCCAGTGCTGGCTTTGTCTGGGAAAAGCCTGTTATTGTGGGGAGGACCAGGAATTGCTTCCATTGAGCTCTGAAATAGGACTATTCACTGGGAACTCTGAATTTCTGTGTAACAAGCAGAATGTCAGGGCTGTGTCCTGCTCAAAAACCAGAGCCTGGCTGGGAGCCGTCCTGGCTGCAGCTGTGCTGGGAGCTGAATCCCTCACGTGGCTGCGTATAGACTCATCACAGGCTAGTCAAAGTGACCGGTATCTAAACGACGTTGCCTGATGTTTATTCATAATTACTCCCACATCTGATCTGTTAATTAAGCAAGGAAAAGGGGAAAAAAAAAAACCCTTCTACCGAGGATGTACCTCAGGGAACCTCTGGCCTCTGAGATCTCTGCTGAAGCCTCCCCTTCCCTAGACTAATTCGAGAGAAGCAATCAAAACACTTGCAAAAAAGAGCAGAAAAGCACCTTTCCCTCTCTCGTCAGACAATGACAAGGCAAAGTCACTCCAACCTCCTGCTCCTGCAGGAGCAGCATCGATAAGTGCTGCTCAGAGCACACGTCCCTGTGCCCATCCTGCGCCCACAGTGATTTGTTGCAGGTGTAGATGTTCGTAATTTAGGGAATAATTCTGCTTATCTCGTTTATGATGATGCATTGGAGCACTTCACGCTTTCCCAGCTGCATCACTTGTCTGCTGTTAAACAGAATAAAACGCAGTGCTGGGTGGAGAGGAAGACTGGAATCTCGCTTCTTGTAGCCCATCAAACAATACGATCCCTCAAACCTCGGAAAATCTTGTACAAACATCTCTTTCTATCCACCTTCTTGAGCCAAGTCATAGTGTTAGTATAAAATTGGTTTTACACACTAATTCCTTGATGGACTTCTTAAACAGTACAGACAGTTTGCATTCTGTTGTGTGTGATGCATGATCCTAAAGCTTGTTTTGTATAAGAGAATGTCAACCATTAAGTTAAAATATTCCCATTTTGAAAACAAATTTAAATGACAGACCGTGAACTTCATTCTCAGTGTAGAGGTAGAACTTAGTGCCTCTGGCTGGAAAGGATAAACAACCAAGTAGGTTGAAATGAACGTTAGTGATACGATGACTGCACAGTCTTTTCCTTTTGTTAAAAGGTAAAGAAATATTTAAACCCTGTAATACAGAAACTCCAAAATGTGTTATCTTTTTGTTAATTAACCCTGCTACCTAGGAGTGATTTTGATACCTTCTTTGCAGAAGAAAGTTGGACACCAAATATTTGTGCAAAGATTGATATTATTCAGGTTTGCATCTCACTTTGGTGCCATCCTCTCCTTTCCTCCTGAAGGAAATGTGGATCCAGGAGCACAAAGGCCAGTGTGATGGCCTTCATGAAGTCCCCAGCTCTGCCAAACCAAGGCTGCATGCTTGCAGGGTCTGCTCCAGCTCAGTCCTGTGGCATAGGGTAGGACACAGCTCCCAGATGCTTCTCTTGCACCTCATGCACCAACATTCATTTGCATTTATCAAAGTCAGTGTCTCTTTGCAGCCAAAAGTTGCAGCTTTCAGTCAGGAAGCTTTAATTAGGTGGTCCTCCTGTGACAAGGGGATTGGACTAGATGATCTTTCAAGGACCCTTCCAATCCCTAATGTTCTGTGATTCTGTGATTAGCTTATGACTTGCATGTCATGGGCAGGGTCTGATGCCTCGCCAGCAATGGGATGTTGCGTGTTGCTTCCAAAGTGCTGACATAACCCACCTCAGGAGAACCTACCTTGGGTCTCCACGCTGAGAGCGCCACCCTACTGCATTCAGAGATCAAATATCATTTAACTTTCTGTATTTATTGAATTTGCCTGGATGGGGTCTGTGTGTGAATCACTCTTGACCCCTGAAGCAATTTTCCTGGTGGTCAAGACCCAACTGGCTCTTCCTGTTTGTCCTTCTCCCATGTTAATCCATGTTAATACTCTTCAGAGTGGGGCTTTTTCTTATTACCATTCTATCAAGAAAAGGAAATGAAGACCCTCACTGCTGGCATTGAGAAAATACATTATCCCGGAAAAATACAGCTCTCACCATATGGCTCTTGCTTCATTGGCTTAAGAGAACCATTTGTGAAATCATGGGCTTGTTTTCTTCTTCCTGTTTTCTGATACTGCCCAGATAGATGTCAGCGCATCCTTATGTTCTGAGAAGGCTGCCTCGTGAACGTCTCAAGCGTTGTAACGGCATAAGAAACAAAAGCCGTTAGAGAAAGGAAGGGCAGGCATGAACTGAAAGGCAAATAACATCTTAAAATGTGTAGAGGTAGGCTGGAAAGGCGACTGGTTCCTCGCAATGCTCTTTTGAAATAGGAAGATAAAGTGCCCTTTCGACCTCTCACCAAGTTACGTAATGATTCGGGAAGGTTTTATCTCTATGTCATTTCACAGGTTTCTCCTGTTAGTGCCACTCTCTTCCTGCACGTTAGGGGAAAAAGAAGTAGCAAGAAAAAAGCCCTCTCTGGCTGGTTATCTGGATGTGGAATCCAGCGCTGAAAAGACCCTGGCCCTCCTGTTAACACAATACTTTTATCCGATAATCACAGCCTGCGGGAGACAAAATAACAATTCATCTGGAAAACGAGATTAACTCATTTAAGTTGGGCAGTGATCACAGAGAGAAGCACGTCGGTGTTATCTGTCTGAACGAGAGCATACAGATTGGAGGGCCATTCCGGTTCAGAGGGTCCATGTAGCAGGCCCAGCTTGTTGAAAGTAATTGGACCCTGTCAGAGTATGCCTTTGTGAGATATGGATATTACAATGGAATTCTATTAATCTCTGACAAATCCCCTCTCATCTGATAAAGGCTGTATACCTCTGCTCTTCATTACAACTCGCTCGTCACTTTTATGCGCGTCCTACCAGGCACGGAGAGCCGGTAGCTGTGTCACAGGTAACAGGCGGCCTATTGCCCCTCTTCAGGGTCTTCACATCTGTAGGGTTTTTTTTTATTGCCCCTCTTTGGGCTCTTTTCGTCTGTGGGGTTTTTTTATTATCCCTTTTTGCAGTCTTTTCATCTGTGGGTGTTTTCTCCGTTGCCGCTTTTTGGCGTCTTGAAAAATGGAGTGAAAATTATTCCCGTTGCATTTTTGGTGACGGTTTTGTTTAAGTTGTTTTCATCGAAAAAAAACCCAGTCTGTTTTTTTTCTTCTCCTTAGGTATCCCAATTACTTCTGTTGGCTTCTTTTCTCAGAGGTATCACCAATAAACAGAGACAGAATGAATCGGTTTCTAACAGCCTCTCATTTGCTGTCTACTGTGGTTTTTTTGATGCGCAAAGTTAGGGACGTACTAGAACTCCTACAAATGCATTTGGGTTTTAAATCTGCGTATATTCAACTCGTAGGAAGAACAGAAGATACTCTGGTAATACCTGCTTCTGGGGATGTTCTGGGGCCCTGCTTTGGAATTTAATCACCTAAATGCTGTAATTCTTTAACTATAATGAGACCTGGAAGTAGTCTGTAGGTGAGATGTGGCAGGTTACTGTGAGGATGACAGGGAAGAGGGTGTAAGTCAGTGTTGCTTTATTTGTGTCACTTAGATACAACCTTTTACATGTGATGGTTTCTGCTTCCTAGTTTTGTTGTTAACCTAGATTGATTTTGCTGTATTTCTCCTGAATGTCTCAACTAGTTAACTGAAATAACTGTGTTTTGAACATCCATGCAATTCCAAAAGGGTACGTTGTGTAGAATGGAGGTAAAATCAGTTATTTAGGCAATAAATAAAGCATTTGGTCGGGAGGGATGGAAGTAACTGTACACTGGTCAGCCTCACCTCCATCCCAGGAAAGGTGATGGAACAATTTATCCTTGACCCTGTCTCTAGGCACAGCAAGAACAAGAGAGTCGTTAGGGACAGTCAGCATGGCTTCACCAAAAGGAAGTCATCCTTGACCAACCTGATGGCCTTTTATGAAGGCATAACC
Source organism: Phoeniculus purpureus (assembly GCA_028565055.1). Taxonomy (NCBI): domain Eukaryota; kingdom Metazoa; phylum Chordata; class Aves; order Bucerotiformes; family Phoeniculidae; genus Phoeniculus; species Phoeniculus purpureus. Next base: position 13,352 of record JAOXOE010026955.1, read on the forward strand.
AGGTGGATAGATGATGGCAAAGCAGTGGATGTGGTCTATCTTGACTTCAGTAAAGCATTTGACATGGTCTCCCACAGCATCCTCACAGCCACACTGAGGCAGTGTAGTCTGGACAATCGGACAGTGAGGTGGATTGTGAAGTGGCTGCAGGGTAGATGATCTTTCAAGGTCCCTTCCAATCCCTAATGTTCTGTGATTCTGTAATTTCAGTGGGTTTTGGGGAAAAATCCATATGGAGAAAAGACTGTTGTACAAATGTATATAACCAGTGCCAGGTGCCTCTAACTCCCTCATCACAAATTAATCAGGGTAACCAGCAGAGTGCCAGCTCACTAAAATCACATCAACTATTGCAGACTCCCCAGAACGCTTCCAAAGCTGAATGCAATTTCTGCTTCCGAGTACAACGGGACGTACTGTGCTTCCTGCCTGAGACCAACCTACCAGTAGGGCTGCTTTTACCAACCTCAAGAGAGTATTTGAGGCTGGAGAAGAAGTTTGGCCCAAGTGCATGTTCAGCTTGTAGCTTGGAGGTAAACAGGACACAGAGGGCCATATGGAGAGATGGTCTGCACTTGCCTCCTCTCCCTCTGCCTATGAAATTTCAGCCTACCTGCCAGCTGCATCCAACACAATGGATGAAGCCAGTTCTTTACCCAGATGCAAACGTCAGGAAGGGAAACAGCACACACGGGCCAAAACTGTTGTAAAGGTGTGGTGGTGGGAGGGATCTGTGAATGGAAAACCCAAGCCCTGAAATCATGCAGAGGAAGAAAAGGGATGGCCTGAGAACCTGAGTAATAAAGTGCCTCTTCTAAGAGTTTAAAGAAGAACAAGCAGTCAGAGATGAACAGCCCTGCTCCAGAAAAAAAGAGAAGATTACAGACTGCTTAGAAGAGGAAGAGCCACCAACAAAGCAAGAATCTCAGAGCACGATCTAGGTGACAGGAGTTGCTTGCTGTGTACTCACAGAGACTTCAGCAGGCAGAGCTGTTCACTTCTCTTTTCCTACAGATTACCTAACATTGCTGGGCAGTACTGAACAGCTGCAAGCCCAGAGCCACAGAGGTGACCATACCCCAGCAGCAAGGATGTCTGTGCACAACACTATGGATGCATCTCTGTGTGTACATTAACCAGGGATGGCATCTGTGTAACACAGCATCAGCACTGCACAACCATTTTAGAATCTCCAGCGAAGAAAAGCACCAGTTTTCCAAAATTCTGCAGGACATTTTCGCTGTCACCAACAGCTGGACAGGCTTTTACATCACAGCAGAGAGCAATGCAACCAAAAAGAGCTGGGGCCCGAGCTGAGCTGCCAGCATTCCAGCAAGAAATGGTATTTCAATAAGTGGTGCAAATGGTATTTTTGAACAGAGAAGAATCCCTCCCCACCAGTTCTTCATACGCTTCTCAGATGTTCTGCCGTCACTCCTGTTATAAATAAAGTTCTTTGCCCTTTGTGATTTTTGCTGTCACAATAGTCTGAGAACTGGAGATTTTTTAGAAAATCGGTATCGCATGTTTCACAGAATCACAAAGAACCGCAGCTTCAGTTTGTGAAAGAGACCTTAAAGATCACTGAGTCCAACTGTTCACCCAGCACTGCCAAGTCAACACTAAAACATGTCACTCAGCACCATGACCTTTAAATACTTCCAGGGATGGTGGCTGTACCACTGTCCTGAGTAGCCTGTTCCAATGTCCACTGAAGAAATTCATCATAGTACCCAGCCTAAATCTTCCCTGGTGCAACTTGCAGCTATTTCCCCAAGCCCTGTTGTTTGTTACTAAGGAGAAGAGGCTCTTCTCACACCCAAGTGTCCCTTTCTGACTCCACTACCCAAATCAGTGGAGGTGCTGGAGTCAGGATGCAACAGGGAAGCTTAGGAAAGGGAACGTGTGGCATGTGATGTACAGTCACAAACGCTTGTAAATGACAAAGACATTCTGCACGTGCTACTGCTGCTTTTACATGCTCTGCCTCTCTCCACCACAAAGACTAAGGCTTGCTGAAGTGAAACAAGAGCTGAAAGAACTTCCCTCCAGTCATGCAGTATCAGCAGAACCAGAGCTAACCCCTCTCAACCAGGTCTTCAGCATTCAGAGGAATGTGCAATGCTTTGCCACATCGTGAAGAAGTTTGTTTCAAGAGGTGTGCAGAGAAGTGAGGGGCAGGTACAAATGGGCTTAGCTTGTTCCATGAAAAGGTGGCATTAAAGAGTCAAAACCAACCATACCTCACGGAGCCACACATTAACACAAGATTCTTCAAAAATTCTTTGGAAAAAAATTGTAAGATGTGCTTTGAGGGGTGTAAACTTGTGTTGTCACATTACCACAGCTTCCTTCTGCCTGTGAACAGGTTTTGATAGCCAATCAGTGCGGAAGAAACCCTTTTGTTGGCTTCGTTCTTGTAATTAAGTCTGTCTTGCAAAGAAAAAACAAACCCTAGAGACTGGCTGGATTTGTGGGAGAATAATATAGGGAAGCCAGAGCTAAACAGTACAGTTGGAAATCAGTCTTTCTCTTTGTGCTTTCTTTTCCTCCTCTTCCTCAGCTGGTCTATCAGGCTTTATACACATCACCTCATAATGCAAGTTATTCATAGGCTTTTAGTCTAATATTGTGCTAGAACCTGGGAGTCTTCCATCACAGGTAGTGTCCTCACTGGAAATGTGGAAGCATAAGCTAGTTCCTGACCACTCGTGCAGTAAAATCTATCCAACATGAAAAGTTCTGGAGGGTCTCCCTAGATCCTACTGAGCACAGTTCGAAATAACCTGTAGTCTCTAGCTCTAATCCATGAGATCTAAAGCCAGAGCATATAGGTCCCGCCAGTCAAGCTCCTTTTCTGGCCACACCACGTCTCTCTGAGATTTGGCCCACTGTCCAAAGTGCTTCTACTCTCTGTTTTAATTGAGGAAAATACAGAGAGTGCCTCAGGCTCCATTTGTACCAACCTGCAAAGCAATTTAGTTATAGTTTAACTCTTGCTTGAAAACAAGGTCAAGAGGTGAAGCCTACAAGCCAAGAAGTCCTCCAGCAGGCATGTGGTTATTGGGTGCACCACGTAAAATCAGCTACTCCTGTCTCTGAGCATAACCTTATGATTCATCATGAGGAGAAGCCTTTGGAAACTGTTGAGGACAACTATTGTCCATGGGAATACCAGCTAAATTGGGTAAGAATGTGAAGGCTTTTGATGTATTCATTAGGTGCTTTCACCTCCCAAATGTGGTATTTGGCAGCCTAAGTTTTGCCCTGAAAGAAGCTGAACTGCCAAGTCAAAGCTTGCAAGAATCCGTATGCCCTCAGCTCAAAGACAGCACCTGCTTTCACTCTGCTGGGGTTTCTGGCACTCTTCAGAACATAACAGGCTGTGGCATCCCTCTCTCTGTTCTCTACAAGCAGGGAAACCCTTTTGCTTCACACAGGTCCCAGAATGTGTTATTGACCCTGAAATGCATGGAAAAGGAAGACATGAATGCACAGACAAGTAAGACAATTGGTGCTGAGGCACCTGCCATCGTGGACCCTGTCGCATGAAAGGGGGAAGGCACTGCGAGTGACATTTTCTAACGCAGAGGACTTTCCAGAGACAAGCGCAGTGCCCACTATAGTGCGAGTGACCTAGGTCAAAGAGGAGCAAGCAGACGTGGTGGAAATTCTGCAGGATGTCTTCCAGTGAGGGATGTGTGCTGTCCTCATTGGGTTAGGGCTAAGGACGGCGCACCAAAATTTCTCAAGTTGTGGGGCTTGAGGCTTCATCTTCTATCGGATCTCACGCTCCAGTCACGTTGGTATCTTAGCACAATCTCAGGCTTTTCTAAGTAAACATTTCCACAGAGCAGCAGTGGTATGTGCTAACTCTTTCCATTTGCTCTTTGGATTTTGCAGGGTTGCAGGTGATTTCCCATTCAGCAAAGCTGAGGAGGCTTTGCCCCAGAGCAGGGTCCTGACGGATAGGACCAAGCACAGCATGTTTATCTGTCTCCTGTTCCCTGTGGTGATGGTTCTGCCCTGCCCTTCCCAGCCCAGTTAGACAAGTCAGTCTCCAGTCTGACATTGCTCTGCCTCCCTTCCCCCCTGCATGCAGCCTTCCAGCATTTACCATAGCACCACAAAAATGCAGTTAGCTGTTCTGACTGTGCCTGACCTGCACCTGCCCCGGATCCTTCTGAGATCCTGTTTTCAGAGTTGGATGTAGACATCTCAGAAGGCTTACAGAATTCACGTGGCCTTCACCCAGAAGACTGTGAAAGGAGACTATGATCCTTTCTACTTCCTGAGATCCATGGAAAATGATGCAGATTTGACATTTACGTTTGGATGGCTCACAACATACTTCTGCATCTCTGAAGAGCTATTGAGCTTGGGAAGCAGTTGTCAATCTAAATTACTAGTAACTGGAAAAATTCTCCATCCTCTCTTCTCTGAACATCTGGCCAAGTCTTCAGCTGAAGTAAGTCAGTGGAGCTGTGCTCAGTTACTCCAGCTGGGAATCTGGCACATGCATCTTACATCTGTGGCAGGGGGATTGGACTAGATGATCTTTCGAGGTCCCTTCCAATCCCTAATGATTCTACGATTCTATGATCTCTTCAGTATTAAAAACACACATTCTCTTTGTACATGAGCTCAAAGATTCACACTATATTCTTTGGAGAAACGAATCGAATCAGTCTCCTTCAAATAGCTATGTGCAAGTGAAGTGGCTGTAGTGTTCAAGCTTTACTCAGTCACAGGTTTCTGCATTTCATCTGACTGTTGTTTGCATCCCTGTTTTAATTACATGAAGTGACGTGTATGTGTATGGGAAAGGAACTGATGGAGGACCAAAAGCTGTTAGAAGATGAAATGCCAAGCGCTTAATGGGGTTAATGCAATCAGAGCCAAAGGAAGCCAGTTGAGTAACATGGGTGCTGTTCTAGAGCTGAAAAGCAGACTTTGTACATTTCTACATCTCATGTGCCAGGTCACTGCATTGCAATGTTTCCATTAACATCAAGATAAGGGATCTCTGCTCATTTACATCTCAGGACAAACTGGCCACTTATTTGTATCTGGAAACGTATTAATCTTACTGAAATTACCCCACGAATTTATCTTTAGTCTTAGGCCATACAAAATTGATTTTAAAAGCTCTGTGTCACATTAATACCTCAGTTCCCCTAAGGATAAATCCAAGCTCAGAAGGTTTTCTGCAGCACCCTGTCCCCATAGCCTTGGGGAAATCTGAGGAATCTTTTTCCCTAGCTATGAACTTCTGCATCAGAAGATTTCTCTCCTGATTTTCACTGCTTTTTATATTATTTGAGGACCATCCCTTGAGTCCTAGGGCAGACTCACTTGATCTTTCCTACAGTACATCACTGTTTTTCACAACGATTGCTGAAACAGCTCCATGTTTACTACATAAATCTCCCATTTCCCTGGACACAGACAGTTTGGAATCCTCTTCTGTGCGACTATAGAGTTTTCCCTTCCCATCAGTCAGACTAGAAAAGTTATTAAAACCAGTGTTTTTAATAAAACCCAGAAAGCTCTGTATTTCCTGTACATGCCTGGCTAACAAAAGAGGCTCCTTTTCATAAGTGCCGCACTCAAGGATTATATAATCTGCCAAACACACTGTACCTGTACTCAGAGCAGTAAAAGGGATTGAAATATAAAGAATTGCCTCTGCATAGCTCATTCAATAACCATCATCCAGCTGGTTGTGAAAGATTAGTAGGAATTAGATTTCTCAAAGCATGCAGGACTCCTCCCTCAGCACAGGAAAAACCCTATTGCAAAAACCCTCTCCCATCTTGTCTTGTCTGACTACAGAATGAGCTGGCTAAGAAACCGTTTATTTGGTCTGTCACAACATCTGGAAGTCATATTGACACATCCCAGCAACTGAGAGACAGAGACCAGTCAGTTATGTAAAGAATGAACATGTCTGGCCGACCCTCTCCCAGACACCACATTATCCTGAGAGGAGATAAATGGAGCCCGATGGGGAAATGCAGGTGTGATAAAAGGATGACAATTGTACATTCACCATCATCTTACATTTAATTTCTGTATCGTGATATCTTTATGGAAGAGAGGGAATGCACTACCCAGCAATGAACACTCCTGCTATTTAACTATGCAGGTGTAGAGGTAGCCAAAATTCCTAAGAATTCAGACAGAAAGAAACCTCACCTTGATTTCTCAAATAGAAAGAGAATATTCAGAGGTCCCCCAAGGGTCAGTGCTGGGACCAGTGCTATTCAATCCATTAATGACTCGAATGAGGGATTAGAGTGCACCATCAGCAAGTTTGCTGACGACACAAAGCTGGGAGGAGTGGCCAACAACCCAGCAGGCTGTGTTGCCATTCAGTGGGACCTGGACAGGCTGGAGAGCTGGGCTGGGAGACGTGTAATGAGCTACAGCAATGGCAGTGTAGAGTCTGGCATCTGGGCAAGAATAATCCCTGGTACCAGTATAGGTTGGGGACTGACCTGTTGGAGAGCAGTGTAGGAGAAAGGGACCCGGGGGTCCTGGTGGACAGC
>JAOXOE010026956.1:0-19898 GCA_028565055.1 Phoeniculus purpureus
GTTGGAGAGGCAGGATCTGCCCTTCCTGAATCCATGTTGACTGGACCTGAGCCCCTGGGCATCCCTCAGGTGCGCATCTATTGCCCTCAAGATAACCTGCTCCATCAGTTTCCCTGGCACTGAGGTCAGGCTGGCAGGCCTGTAGTTCCCGGGATCCTCCACCTGACCCTTCTTGTGGATGGGGATCACATATTAGAGAAAAGCAGCGCTCTTCTTAGCTGATTCAGGGTGGGATAGACCAGGAACATCAGTTAGGTAGAGCAGCCTCTAATACATGGCCTCAGTGCCTCATGGCTTGAAGGGGTTAGAATTGCTCATTGCTGTTTCTGCTGAAATATATATTTCCTGATTTCTCAGGACTGCAATTCATTCCCATCTTCCTCTCCTGTGAGAAAAGGAGCATCTGCTATTACTGATGAGCACTATCAAATGGGCTGTTACGTCTCCTCAGGTGGTGGTGATTTGTCTGGAAAGAAATAGAGTTGAGAAAATAGATCGTCTGAGTGAGTTTTCTACCGTAGTATAAAAGTATAAAGTGAATCCAACAGAAACAAATAGAAAGAATATGGGCCCTCTTAGTAGCCTGTAAAAGCTCTGTCTTCCAATCACAGATCCCTCTCTTTCCTGCTTCTTACAGACTAATAACTTAGTTGCCCAGTCAATTTCGAATTCCTATGGAGATTTTGGCTGTTAAATAAAACATTCTATTCTTTTTTCCTCTTCAGTTTGCTTGGCTTCTTTTCCCCTATGGAGTATGTCTTGAATTGTTGTAAATAAACTGAAAATACATTCACTGTCTTGAATTGTTTCAAGCAATCTTGGCCAGCAGTTACTTACTGGTGTTACTGATGTAACACCACACTTTCTGGGTTGGACATGATGATCCCTGGGGTCTCTTCCCACTTGGTCTAATGTGATACTGTGATACTTTTCTGTTTATCTCAGACCAGGCTTTAATGAATATGCTGTGCTAAAGCACTGTGAAATAAGCTGTCACTACCCTATTTTGGGCTGAAAAGCCAAACTGAGTGTGCGTGGATGCATTTAGCCACGAAAACTGCTGCAGAAGTATGTCTGATACGAGTCTCCAAAATCATGAAAAAATGCAAAATTGGGTTCATTGCTTTTTCAGATCTATAAATTTTAGGGCAGTGATTTAATAAAAATTACTCAACTCTGATTTGGAGTTGGACTGTCAATCCAACATGAAAGCAATGCGTTGCAAGACTTGAGTCTACCTTGTCTGAAAACTTTCTTTTCTGCTTCGTGACTGGCTAGTGCATCAAAATGTCTACCTGTGGCTTTTGCACCACTCACTGGGAGGTTTCACTCCAGCATTCTTGGTCCCTGATTGTCCTTGCTCCCTCTGCGGTGATGTATACCTGCACTCCCATACCTACTGGTCGCATTAATGTGCAAAAAACAGCCTGCAAGGCTGAGGGGCTGCCGTGGATATGAGGTGCTGACTCAGGTGGTCTTTATCTGCAGGGTGGTATCTTTTCACAGAATCACAGAACATTAGGGATTGGAAGGGACTTCTAAAGGTCATCTAGTCCAATTCCCCTGCCAGAGTAAGATCACCTAGACCAAGTAGCACAGGAACGTGTCCAGGTGGGTTTTAAACATCTCCAGAGAAGGAGGAATACAGTTTAACAAAGCAACAGGATGGCTTATGGTGATCAGGCACAGGGCATGGCCAGATGTACTGATCAGGAGCTTGTGTACAAGCAACTCAGTCCTTACATCCACCCATCCGCATTGTCCCGTTTCCATTTCCTCACAATCCGGTTCAATTATCTTCCCAGCTTTTGGCCATTCCCATAAATACACTGTAAGTTCTGCATGTGTTTGCACAGTAATGTCAGATAATCCCACAAACTCCCTCAAATATCACGTAGTATTATTAGCCTTTCCCATGATAGCACATAAAGATGGGACAAGATTTAAAGATGGGTTGTGGTTTTAAGTTGGAAAAGGCTGGATTTAGGCTGGTCATTAGGAATAAGTTCTTGAATCTGAGGGTGGTGGGTCACGGGAATAGGTTGCTTAGAGAGGTGGAGGAGGTGCCATCCCTGGAGACATTCAAGGTTAGGCTGGATGGGGCTCTGAGCAATCTGTTCTAGTTAGAGATGTCCCTGCTTGTTGTAGAGAGGTTGGACTAGACATCCTTTCCAACCACATACATTCTATCATTCCACGATTTTGTCTTCCTGACCTTTATTACAGTTGCAGCTGTTTACTCATTAAAAATTGCAAACCTACATGTTTATTTCACTGCTTTCACTTTTTCATAAAATCATCATAGCATGGCTTAGACTGGAAAGGACCTCAGAGATCATCTAGTTCCAATCCCCTGCAATGGGCAGGGACACCTCTCACAAGATCAGATTGCCCAGAGCTCCATCCAGCCTGGCCTTGAACACTTCCAGAGAGAGAACATCCTCCTGAGATACCATTTTGTCCTGAGACCAAATGTTATATTTCCATTAGCATTTTCAATAGGACAATGGTCTCCATGAAAGCACCATGTGATCCTTGCTGTGTCTGCCTCTCCTCTCACGTTCGGCTCTGTGCTGTCTCACACATGCCTGAAATTCCCTGTGTGGACATTTTTGTCCCTTCCTAAAATATGCTTCTGCCATGAAACACGACACAAATGTCTTGCCAAACCAGCCACTTGTTTCGTTCTCCATCTGCTGCATCTTGTTCCCCATTTGGACATGAGTATCTAATTTTAGCTATATCCTACCCAACTCTGGGCATTCAATTCGACTTATATTATAGACAGAGATTAAAAGCATAACGACACACATATCTCTTTCTTTCTCTCTTTCCCATCATCTTCAGAGATCAGCAGTCCTTACTGTGCTACCTGCTGGCTGTTCATTAGATGAATCAAAGCTCAACTGTATTACTTTCCCATTTGCTTCTCACAGCATGCTGACTTTTTAACTTCACAGTAAATATGAAGTGTGCCTATCGCTTTAAAAGCAATTCTGAAATCTAGATTTTTAAAATACCATGAAAAGGTGACGATCTTTGCCAGAACGTGGATTTCAGCGAAATGTCACGTGTTTTAAGTAAAGTTTTGTACAGAACCACAGAGCATTAGAGATTGGAACTGACCTTGCAAGATCACCTAGTCCAATCCCCCCACCACAGCAGGATCCCCTCATACTGCACATGACATAAATTTCATGTTAAATATAAAATAATTAAATATCTCTACTTAACATCATGGTTTGATATAATAAAATATTCCACGGTGCTTTTTACTTTGGCCAATTTTCTGCTTATATTATATTTTCCTGAAACACCAGCAATGTTTTGAAAGACCAACTCACTCTAAATTTCTTTGTTTCAAATCACCTACAAGTCCAGGTGCTCATCACTCTCCAAGAAAAGAAGCTGCTCCCTGCGTAAAGCTGTAACCTACAATTTCATTCCCTTCTGTTTAAAGAGTCTTTCATACTTTGGCTAAAACTGCTATCATCTAAGTGATCAGCTGCAGTTAAGACTTTCTTTTGGAGAACTAGTGGTATTTAGTAGAAACTATACATGTATTAACTGATATGTGACAGGAACAAACTCCCACAGTCTCACTTCCCTCCACCCAAGAAATGACTATTTATACAGGTTTCCATATGACCAGCTCCAGTGCTTTTATCCCACATATTACCACAGATTCACTGATTCACAGAGCATTAGGGATTGGAAGGGACCTTGAAAAATCATCTAGTCCAATCCCTATGCTACAGAAGGATCCCCTACATCAAGTCACACAGGAACATATCCAGGTGGGTTTTAAACATCTCCAGAGAAGGAGACTCCACAAACCCCCTGGGCAGCCTGTTCCAGCGCTCTGTCACCCTCAATATGGAGACAAGACCAAGTGCAGGGTCCTACACTTTGTCCACAACAACCCCTTGCAGCTACAGGCTGGGCTGGAGAGCAGCCTGGCCAAGAGGGACCTGGTAGTACTGATTGACAACCGGTTGAACATCAGCCAGCAGTGTGTTCAGATGGCACAAAAGGCCAATGGCATCCTGGCTTGGATCACCAATAGTGTGGCCAGCAGGACTAGGGATGTCGTTCTCCCCCTGTACTGGGCACTGTTGAGGCCTCACCTCAAGTACTCGGGGCAGTTCTGGGTCCCTTGCTTCAAGAACGAGATCGAGGTGCTGCAGCAGGTCCAGAGGAGCAATGAGGCTGGTGAACGGTCTGAAGCTGCACCAGAGGAGGGTTAGGTTGGGTGTTAGGAAGCCCTTCCCCACAGAAAGAGTGATCAGACATTGGAATGGCCTGCAGAGGGAGGTGGTGGAGTCCCCATCTCTGGAGGCATTTAAGAAAAGACTGGACGTGGCACTTAGTGCCATGGTCTCGGTGATTGTGGTGATGTTGGGTCATAGGCTGGGCTTGATGATCTCAGAGGTCTTTTCCAGTCTCAGTAATTCTGTGATTCTGTGACTTTTATCTAGGCTAAGGAATACTTCAAGTTGTAGTTTGAATACAGTACCGCTGCTCAGAAGTTCATTCATCACAGCACACGAGCACAGGCTAAGCATTGAGTTCAGTGAGACTTAATGATAGTCTAACCACTCTTCCCTGACCTGTACTCACGGTAAGCTTTCGTTCCAGATAAGCAAAGATATGAGCACCCAATCTTCCATATTTTACCTTTCCTTCAGAGATCAGCGCTTGCCTTGGCTAACCAATGCTCACTCAATGCTTTCAGCCGTTTGGTGAGGTTCCCAGTTGTTAGTAGTTCATTAAAGATAATAACATACCTGAAATGTCTGAATCTTCCTGCTGACTTTGGGTGGTGACAGTGTGGTTTTGCATGATGGAAGTGTGGAGAAAAAGGAAATCTATGAGATCATTCTATGTTTTAATTCTGAGTTCCATCCAGAAAGTACATTGAAGAAAGGCACGTTAATATGGAAAAGGAATGTTAACATGGAAAAGTCAAGGCTTTGGCGTGTTGCTTACGAGGTATTAATAGGGCCGTATGCATTACAAAGGCTTTATTTACACGAGTCTACATGTACAGTGGAATATCTGTCTTCCGGAGCTCAGCAATCCAAGCAGCTGTGCACTAAGGGCTCCTAAATCTCCACATGATTTTGTGGGTTTGTTGCACAGAATTTAAAGATCATCACTTCACGCCACCCTCCTTGTTTGTGGCAAAGCAAACAAGATTTAGCATTGTTAAGAAATGCATGCAGTGAGAAACGCTGTATTGCAGTAATACGCAGTTTGACTCCTGTCACTGATATTGCCCTCAATATATTTGACACTAGGACGGGTTTTCCATCCTTCACCGGAACCCCACTTTATTCACTGCGCTGAGCAGACGGTGCCCTGGGAGTGAGTTAGTGCTGTGAAATCCGTGAAGCTCTTCTCTGTGCACAGCCTTTCCCTATTTTTCCCAGTGCTGGAAGGCAAATGATGGAGGCAATGGGTCAACAGCAGGAGAAGCTGTGCCCTGTAGTGAAGGAAACTGGATTTCATACCTGCTGCTGTCTCACAGTGCCCTGTAAAACTGGGCAGATCCTCAGTCTCAGCACAGTCGGGCATTTAGCATGTGTTTCTCACTTTCTGGGTGACCAGGGCAGTTCATCTATGGACAAATTTAGAGAGATCTTGAGTCCTTACAGGTGTAACAGGAGCCATCTGAAGCTGTGAGCTGAATGTAAAAAGTGCCAGACACTCAAAAAGAAAGCCCAGTAATGCAAACGTGATTTGGGATATCTAGGGTTAGTGGACATTTCTGAACTGTTTTGGTGCTAGTCGCTCTGTGCCTCTGTTCTGCAGCTCTAAAACGGGGATAACCCACCTTTTCTGTGGAGCGCTGCGCTCTGCAATGGCCTGCATGTTTGTGAGGGTGCTGGCTGCTCCACAGTACTGCTTTTCAACAGAGCTGAAAGGAAACGCTGAGGCTGGGTCTCTCCTGGGTGAATAGAAGGTACTAGTGTGAGGCTGTACCACACAGGGAATCAGAAAGACTGCTTGAATCAGTCAGTGCGCAGTCCCTGTGTACCGGTACTGTCACAGCCCACGTACGGCCACGTGCTAAACCAGCTGCCTTTCCCAATATTTTTAGAGCTTGATTTTGCCACCACGATGTCCCTTTAGTGTTATTTCGTAGGGGTTTTGGTGCGTTTGTTTGTACGCAGCTTTGCTCTGACAATACCAAGAGGCTTTTTTTACAGATCGTTGTGTGAGACTAAAACCTGAGCTGTAGCAGGGATCAAGAAGTTGTGGTGCAGGTGTAATCAGTGAAACCTGCTTCCCTATGGACCTGTGCGCTGCCGCTGTACTTGCTGATGTGAGACCTATTCAATGGTTTTCTAGCCCTGGTGCTCCTAATGTCTCTTGCCCACGTGGCCTCTCTCATAGCTAACAGAAAACAAGTTCAAATGTTGTGTAAGTCTGGCAGAATGTCTAAACCGCCTCTCTGAGCATGTTGGTGTGTTTCCTGCTTAGAAGTACTGCTGTGTAATAGCCTTTGCTCATTGTAATCGTCTAAACTTGTCTCAGAAGCCAGAAACAAACTGTTACAGGAGTGTGTGACCCTTGAAATTTGCTTCTTCCTGTCCCCCTCCCTAGAAATTCATACTTATGTTCTAGGAGACAGAAGTCTATTGTCCCAATTCATTCAAGTGGTGTATATATTTCATGCTTTAAAACAGAACACTATACACATTCAAAATTATATTTGCATCAAAATAGAAGAAATGTCTTGAGCTTTTATTTAATATCTAATGAGGAGTGCCCAAAATTTCTAAGCGAAAACCTGACCCCCGAGACTCCTTTAGTGTGGAATGTATTGTTCATGAAGTAGGTGCTGTATATGAGGAAACAGAGCAGAAAGAGTACTCTCCATGTATTCATACTTTGAAGAGCTTTAAACACTTTCCAGAAATAGAAACAGCACCTGCTAAGGGCAGAAGTGTAATTGTTTGCATGCCCTCAAACATTGCTTTGCTGCACCCCTTTTCATCTTTTTCTCAAAAGGATTAACAACTGCACACTGAGGATTAGAGTGGGGCAAGGTTAGAAAGGAAGATCAGAGCAGACCAGGCAGACAAGAGTCAGGCAAAGTGGTTATTTGCTATACAGTAATTTATAACTCGAAAAGCCACTGAATTCTGTGACTGTTTTTGCTTGCGTGGTGAATGGAAGTGGGCTGGAGTTTTCTTTAGTGCACTCGGGATCTAACAGTGCTGGCCAAGAGCTGCAGCTTCTTATTAGGAGCTAGAGGCTGTGGCACTTTGCAGGACTGCGCTGTGGACAAAAGGACTACACCAATGGGCTGTTGGGACCATGGGGCTAGCATCACATTGAGTCCAGTCGCTGCAGGGTCAAAGGGCACTTAGCACCTGGGATCTTGTTCCAATTTTACTTTTGAAGTAAAAACAGAGCAGGAAAGTACTTGAGGATGACCGTTTGACTTTCGGTGACTTTGTCTTGTTATCCTTAATGTACACAATCCAGAAGAGTGTTGATCTTGCCATTGCAAAACTAGGATGTTAAGTAGTCATAAAGTGGTGGTGGGTTAGGAGAAGAAGCAGGTTGGTAGAAAGAGTTCACAGGGTTTTTTAAGGATAGCAAAGGAAAATCAGAACCAGTATTCTCAAAAATGTCTTAATATCATATATAAAGGAACACGATGTATTTCCCATCATATGATAATCAAGGAAGCTTCAACAGCATCCTAGCATGTATCAGCGGCACCCTGGCCGGTGTCATTGGCATCCTGGATCAGAAATGGGGTAACCAGCAGGAGTGGGAAGGTGATTATGCCCTGGTACTCTGCACTTGTCAGACCATACCTTGAGTACTGTGTCCACTTTTGGGCACCACAGTATAAGAAGAACATTGAGGTGCTGGAGCAGGTCCAGAGAAGGGCAGTGAGGCTGAGGAGAGGTACAGAAAACAGGCCCTATGAAGAGCAGCTGAGGGAACTGGAGTTACTTCGTCTAGAGAAGAGAAGGCTGAGAGGAGACCTTACTGCTCTTTACAACTACCTAAAAGGACGTTGTACCAAGGCTGGTGCTGGTCTCTTCTCCCAAATTACTAATGATAGGACGAGAGAAAATGGCCTCAAGTTGTGTCGGGGGGGGTTTAGATTAGATCTTCAGAAGTAGTTCTTTTCTGAGAGAGTGGTCAGGCACTGGAACAGGCTGCCCAGAGAAGGAGGGGGTGGAATCACTGTCCCTGGAGGTGTTTAAAAAACAAGCACTTGAGGCCATGGTCTAGGGGCTAGGGAGATGTTGGGATGAGGGCTGGACTTGATGATCCTGGACGTCCTTTCTGGCTGTTATGATTCTATGATTCTTAGCCAGACATAAACCTATTGGCTATAGAGGGCAGTCTATACATCAGGAATGGGTGGATGGAAGCTGCTGTGTTCATCTCTCCCTCTGTTCCCACAGCACAGCCTTTCACCAACAGACACAGCCCATCTTCTCCTGGTCTCAGAGGACAGAGTCAGGTGGCATAGAGAAGCTAGGACTTGCAAACCCACACAATGGTTGTTTTGGCAATACTTACGATACATGTAAGAATTCCTTTTCTACACTTTTAGTTCATTATCTTCCTATAGAATCACACAAATATATGGTGTTACCCTAATGGAAGGAGTACAGCTGTAGCATCTAAATCGCAAAGAAAATGTAAAGGTGTCTCACCAATGGAGTGCTGCCAGATTACAGACAACAAAGTCTGATCAGAGGGATCTCCACAGCTAGGTTCATTTGTGTCCTTTGACACAGAAATGCTAGCGAACTCCTGAATACAAAAACCTAGATAAGTATCTTCAATAGAAAACTATCTTTTCTCTACCAGTTCATTTCACTCACACGTATGTTTTATTGGGAAGAAATTGCAAATCTGTTAGCCTGTAATTAAATTGGATTACAGAATAATTACAGCTTTGTTTGTTTTCTGCAGATTACATGGTAATTATATTTGGTATTACCATGAAAAACCAAGAATTTCTAACTATGACATTACATGGTTATTTCTACAATACAATACATCTGTTTAATTATACATGCAGTTTCTTTACTTCAATGGAAAAATGATTAAAATAAAGCAAATGACTCAAAGTTTTGAACAAGTGCCAGCGTATTATATAACATTTATAGTATCAGCAGGCAGTTGTGTATTTGCAAGTGTGTATTTACATCTACAGGATTCTCATTCATTCTTCTAGTCTCTCCTTTGTACCCGAGATACACGGCTCAAGCTTTGCAGTAGGTACTAATTCTCCATTTGATACAGGGTGTATTGACATTCAGTATGCCCAGAAATACTTGGTCCACAAGTCCAGAGTCTTTTCCCTAGTCCTAAATTCTACTCAGAAAGATGGTGAGAAGGGTGAGTCTGTGATTGATACTTCAAGATGTACAAACTTAGTTTTGACAAGATTTCTTTACTTGTCACATTATTTCCTGGTATGATGTCCAGTTGCTGACTGACTGAGCTCTTCTAAAATTCTTCCCTGAATTATCTTCTGCTGTCAAATAAGATTCTTTAGTGGGTTTTTGTTAGAAACAGTAAGATCATCAATGCCACATATTCATTGTAATGAGAGGATGGGATCAACTGGCTCTAACCAAGTTAGTGTTTATCTTTTCCAGCCACATAGAAAAGCCACCTATAGTAAAGTCAACTCTATTAATGTCTGGGTCTAGCATTTAGGGTCCTGCTTTGTAACAGAAGCATGAGTAGCTGACGTGTCTTTTCTCATGACCATTTCACACATCGCTGACACCTGATGAAAGAAGTAAAACAAAACCATGAAAGAATAAGAGAGACGGTAAGAACAGATTTATTTTTTTAATGCTGTGACATCTACATTAAAGCAGAAGTAGATGAACTTACTACAGTGTGTTTCCTACTAAAAGCCTTTGTTACTCCCTCAATCACAAATCCTTCCAAAGAAATAAATGTATTGATGAATGAATCACACAGTGAGCTATGGACCAATGCGAACCATGGACCTTTGGAAGAGGTTTTAGAAATGGAAGTTGTTCCTCTGTAGGAAGAGCAGAAAACCAAGCAAAAATGCAACAAGAAATTCCAGAACTTTTGCACTATTTCCAGCATTGGCAAAACTCAGCACCTCTCCTGGCTACATACTGCACCTAGCATACGGAAACCCTCTTCTCTCTGTGAAGCCCTACGTCCACTTATGTACATCCGGCTAATACAACTGAACGGAATAATACAGAATTTAGTAGCCTCAGCAGGGTCACCAACAGAATCACCTACGTGATAATAAAATGCCACGTCCTGTCTCTCTGTAACGTTGCTGAAGTTTTTATAATGTCTAGTATCAGGAAATTAGATTAAAATGAAAACAAAAAGGACATGGATACATTGCTAAACTCTGTAAATCTCTCAAAATAATTAGCTAGGACAGGACTAAGTCACATCTAATATTATTATTATTTCCAAGTTAGCCAAAACACATTTGATTTCAAGAGAAATAATAATTGTTTTGTTTTCCACAGGTTTCTCTCTTGTATATTGTTTGCTTTAATTGACCATGGAGTATTGCTTATACGCAGACTTGTGTTGCGTTGGTCAAGCTGTTGTAGATAAAAAGAAAGAAGAGATACTTCTGATGTTTTTGTATGCAACAAGATATTGGAGGAATACAAACATTTGGAAGAGACAGAAGTTGACATTTAGGCCATGACAGGGAAACAGTGGGTCAAATAGGGTAAGCTGAAAGGAGACTTGAAAGTAAATTCTTCTGTTAGATACAGCTGTGACAGATGAATCAAAGGATGACTGTACAGTGAGGGTCAGAGAGGCTTTTAGGCTGATACCAGAATCACTGCTGTTCTCCATCTTTATCTATTCTGGATCTGGTCATGCGAATCATTTGTGCCTTTTAAATCAAGGGAAATCAATGGGAGCTCGCTCTCCAGAGCTGTGGAGGGCTGTGCCCTGAGGAGAGGTATGCTTGCACTCCATCCAAATTAGTCTGAATTTGTTTTGTCTGGCAGTAGATAGCAATAGCTGCTAATGCAATCAGTGTCTCTTGCTGCTGAAGATACAGCGTGAAAACTCTGTCATTGGACAAGATATTCTGCATCTCGTTCCTGTTGCAAAAAGCTGATTTCAACCCTGGCAAATCCAGCAAATCCATTTCCCCACATTTAATTGCAAGTGCTCTCAGTGTGAGTATAGAGCAATCCAGCCTGATAACCTTATTCACAACCCTGAACCCCAAAGGGATGGTTCAGTGCTACCGAAGAGTACTTGGATCCTGCAGCTGTGTGTTAAAGTGCTTACACTAAAATGCAGTTCTACCATCAGGTTCCTCTAGATGGATGCTCTAGGATTCATACATGGATAGTAAAACTCATAAAAGAAAGAAGCACATCACAAGTGAAGGTTGCTTATTAGTCATCATACAAGCAAAGATGAAGTGAATAAATGTTGCTGCATCACATTTCCGTCCTTCACTTGCTGTTGCAGAGATTTCAGCACAGTGAGAACAGCAAAATTCTCCATGCTCAGCTCAAATGCTGCTTCGTGTTAGGATCACTACGTGCTGTGGTTAAGCATTCTGATAACTTTAATACTGACAGACCATTCATTTTTCAGGCAAGTACAACTGGTAAACACAGCACCGCTTTAAGACTGTGGGAAAATACAGTCATTAAACTGTCTTAATAGGGGAAAAAGAGAACCATTATTTGCTCTCATTATGCACTGTTTGCTAATTAGGCTCATCAGGTGATAAAAATGAATAAGTTAATTTAGTTTTTTACTGTTCTGCCTGAAATCCTCAGAGACTGCCAGGGAAGTAATTCTTGCCCCTTTTGTTCCTTCCCTCTATCTACAACATGGTACATTAAGGATCAAATATGAAGCTGATAGCAAGTGCTAGTTGGTTTTAAAAGACACAGTGTGGATTTCTGCCCTGAATTTGCAAACATCAAGGTCACAGGTGTTTCCTGGGAACTGTAAATTTCTTCACACAGCTGTGTTTTAGCTACCCAGCTACCTGCACCTTAACTGAAAGTCTTTACATGGGAACAGCTACTGATGGCTCTGTCACAGTATATTCATGTTAGATAACATTTAGGGGTCTGGGCTACTGGCTCACATCTGTTACTGTCTGAAGGTGGAGGCAAAGGCTTTAGACATTGGATATTTTCTGTTTCTTCCCAGCTCAGTGAATAAAGGACATGTTAATATCACTCTATTCCCAGTTTTCTTATTTCTTCATCCACAAAGTACTCTTCCAACTTCAGAGAAAATGCTGCCTATAATGGCATCAGTTGCCAAATGCACCTGAAGATACTGTTATTAAGGGTTGGTCACTGTAAGCCCCTGGTCTGTTTCACAGAGACAGTACCTATGTATTCATATACCTCTTCCTGCTTGAATTAAGGAAGTGAGAAAAACTGCTATGAATGAAGCGAGAAGAATTGCCCATTTGACTCCCACAAAGGGAGATACGAGAACCCATTCCTGTGTTGGAATTGCGTTGAGAGACTCTAAGAAGGGAAGACGTTCAAGTCCAGGCTGACATGAAATCCAAAAGCAGAAGACCATCTCCTCAGATGGTTTAAATCACTGTGCAGCAGAGGTGTATCAGTGGTTTGCTGGCACATTTTACCCCCTTCTTAGAGAAATGTGTTTTAAATACTCCACTATTACTGTGGTTTGATTCCAACTGAAAATGAAACACACATTTATTTACAGAACATGGCCTGTGCACTACCAGGGAACGTGCTACAGCAGTAGTGCAACTTAAAGAAAGCTACAAAAGTGTTTTCAGATCTTTGGATGTTTTGTTTAAATCAACTGTGGAAGTACCAAGAGTGTTTATGGCTGTGTAGAAGAAAAAGCTACACGCGCTTGGGCGAGTAGTAAATTCCGATGAGCTTTCTTTAGTTCTGTTATTTAAAGTATTTATAGAACCCATTTGCATTTAGCTGGATGATTCTAGGAATTTTCTTTGTGTATTGAAATGCCAATTCCAAATCACAAATACACATTGGACTAATAACGTACAGTGCTTTTCTCTTAATGATTTTTCATTTTGGGGTTGAGCCAAGTATCTATATGGGTTAAAATCTGTAATTCCCAGAACTGATAGACAATTCAAAAGGCTTAGCAGACTTCATGCATCACTTGCTATTGAAACTGTATACCTAGAGGAAAACTAATATATTGACCTTAGAAGGCCATTTACTGTTATTTGAAATAAACCCGTCGCTTATAAGTCTATGGGGTGCTTATTCTGACAGTTAAAAGGGAAACAAGAATCCTGAGAGCATTTGGAGGTTTTGGGAAGCCCATTTCAGGTCCCAGAACAGCCTCTGAGTTTGATCTAGAGCTAAGTATTAGTTCCAATGTGAGCTCTGAAAAAATACCTGTTCCTGCAGTTATAATTTTACCCTGTAGGATGCTGCTACATAAACATTTCAGAGGTTTTACTTTGATCCATGTATATAACACAGATTTTTAAAGGAACAATGGAAGCTCTTCAAGTTTCCCACAGTTATAAACAATTTTAAATGCACTGAAGTGTTTTAACAGTCATCACTCCATTTGTCTAAAGTGACTGGACACTTCATAAGGCGTCTTGGGGCAATGAATAGGAGGGCAATGATGCATTTTTATGTCTCTAAGATACTTTTCTAGTATATAAAACAATCATTTTTCTTAGTGGTGAGATATTTTAACTCCACATAACAGTTGCACACACCAAGCAGAATTTTAACAGCTTTGAGAGCTCCAACAGCTACAATAAATGTTAAAGTACCAAATATAATCACAGACTTGGGAATATTAAATGAGTTATGTCTATTTGATCAAGTATTATTTGGTCAACTTTAACCATCAGAATAAATGAGTAATTAGTGATCCTGGTTACAACATATCTGGGGGCAATAGAATAAAAACAGGCACAAGCAAATGCTGGAAAATGCTTTCTAAGAGTGAGCTTTAATAAATAAGGAAATAGCATCCCTGTGGACATTTTGAAAGCTTTCCTTTTTGGTACTTTGAAGTGCACTAGACCACGCATTAATAAATTTGACATCTTGCAGATGACCCACATGTTCTTTCCTTCTCTAGCTTGTTTGGTTGCATGCAAAGTTATTTAGATTCTGAAACAACAACCCTAAATAGTAGAACATTTAGCTTCAGACAGCCAAGATTCTGCTACAGCTTGTATCCAAAGAACTATACTTAAAACCACTGTTACACAGCAAACAAAACCAGCAGGTACAAGATGGAAGAGAAAGAAACTTCATTTCCCCAGATCTGTACGTGAGAGTCTGCAAGAGAGATGTCCAGTAACACTTTAGGACATCGGGGTGGGGGGGAGCAAAAAAGAAATGTCAAGGTAAAGCCTGTTTTCCAAGAACTACATGTAAAAATGTGGCTGATATAGACACCTGATGCTAGGAGTGATAGAACTAAGTAACCTTGCAGTAATAGGATTAAATGCATTTCCATGTGCTCTCTTGTTGATGGCAAGCCTGAAATGAGAGAAGCTGAGGAGCCTAGAAGATTCAAGCATTGCCCTGTTGTAACCTTCACAGCTCTGAAAGGGAATGAGAGATGCTACCATTAGTGAAAGAGCCAAGGACAAGTGAGAATTTCTAATGTCTGCTTACCTGGGGGAAGCTAGTGTTCTCCTGCAGTGAAGTGTGTGTAAGCCACACACAGACTTTGGCCAGTTTTTGAAGCTAAGCCTCAGAGAATCACTTAAATGCATACCAACCTTTAAGCAAACACTAATGTGATTGCCTGAAAGAGCTATTTTTCACAACTGGCAAAAAGAAATCCTTGCCTGCTGTCTAAGAGAGGAAGAGCATACCCACTGGTTCATCTACAGACACAACGGAAACATCTGACTCATGGGGGACACTTAAGGTCACCTATATTCTGTCATCGACAGTAGATGGGTCCTATTAATTCTTCTTCAGTAAATCTCCTCATCACAAAATGTCTGCTTGCATCAGTTCACTAACACAGTGAGTGGCTTTCTTCACCACCATCCACGGGAAATTTTCATTAATTTATGTACACTGATTTCCCACTGAAGTGTAACTTAATCTTATCAATTCCTGAAGTGGGTTATGTTTAGTTTCCATACGGACAATACAGCATGTGCATCCTATTTGTCTCTTCAGAGGAAAGGAGAGAAGAATGATTTTTAAGGGAAACATATGTAAAAAGGAGAAATTAATTGGGTTTTTTGTTTAGGTTTTCTTTCCTGGCATAATATATTTTTATATGTGATGGCTACTATTTCTGTTGATATTTACTTAGCTTTCAAAAATCATGGACACTGATGTTGTATTATACACTCTCTGAGGGGTCTTCCTCAACTGCATTGATAGGAGTTAGGCAGGGGAGGGCAAGATATTAGGAGGAGAATATGCATCCTAACATTGCTCCCTATTTCTCTTTCTAATGTCCATAATTAAATCACACAGGCAGACAGAGGTAAAAGCAGAATATGCTTTCTTGGGTCAGAGTATGTCAGTGGGAGCCTGAAATTAGGCCTCCCCATTCTTGCTTGTTCCCAAGCCCAGTTTGTCGTCTGCAAGACATTCATATGGACTGTTTATGGTGGGTGAAACCTTATTCCGAGTGGTCTGGCTTTTTATCTGGAGAACAGAGATCATTTGGAAGAGTACATTTGGCAGTGAGCCATGGTACCTGGAGCAGGTGCAGTGGTGAGGATGTGATTGATTTGCCCTTCTCCAAAGCCCTGGGCTTTGGAGCAACTGCAGCCTGTGTATATTGTATTAGATAAGTTATTGTGGCGGTAAATAACAGCATAAGCTTATGTATCACAATATTTGTTTTGTGAGACTTCTGGCTATTTAGTATAAGTAGCAAAAAGGTACTTGACTTCTTCAGAGTGCTAAATATGTTTGATCCCATATCTCAATTGCCTTGCACTGTGTATAAACACACAAAACACTGGAACTGAAAATATTCCAGTATGTCTCCGTGTTTGATGTGAGATGTTAATCACTATAAAAACCTCTTAGATTGACTCATGATCTCTGTAGGATGCCATTCTCCATGTGACGTGGCTTGTGGAGGTTGGCTGCAGGTATCAGTGCTGAAAAACTTTCGAGAATTACTTTTTACAGAGCTCATGAAAATGTGCACGTTGCTTGGCATCCAATGATAGGGCAAAGGACAATAGGTATAAGCTGGAACATAAATACGAGAAGGAACTTCTTCACGGTGAGGGTGACAGAGCACTGGAACAGGCTGCCCAAGAGGGTGGTGGAGTATCCTTCTCTGGAGACATTTATAATCTACCTGGACGTGTTCCTGTGTGCCTTGGTCTGAGTGATCCTGCTGTGGCAGGGGGATTGGACTAGTTGATCTTTCAAGGTCCCCTCCAATCCCTAATCTTCTGTGATTCTGTGATTTGTTGGTCATAAATATCTTGCAAAGGTAATTCTGTGTTTGAGGATTATTTGCAAGTGATTTCTGAATTTTACATTTTCTCATTTGTCAGCAGCAGGATGTGATCTCCTTGGGCCAGACTGTTTTGGAGACTGTCCTTGCATATGCAGAGCTCATTAACTGTTAATTCTCAGCACTCAGTCAGCCATGGAGGCCACATGATGGTGCAGATAATGTTTATCCTCTCTTCTTGGAGCACTAAGGTCTTGCCAAGGCACAGTGGAGACATTCAAAGAGATTTTGAGAAGACAAATAGAAGTTCTTAACCTTCAGCCTTTTGCAAAAACATCTTGTAACACTTCAAGCACTGGAGTGGGCAAATGCAAGTTTGTATGAGTCCTATTTTGAGAAAACTAAAAAGAATAACCTTAAAAAGGGTAACCAAATCAAGAGTTTTTATTCAGTTCCTTGTGAATAGCTACAGCTCTACTTTTCTGTCTGTGGTACTAGCTTTATACCTTTTCCTCTGCAGAAGATGCATGGAGTTCTAAGAAATCAGTGTCAACCCGTGTTTTGGTAATTTTCTAAGTTTCTTCTCCAGAACAATGAAAAAACCACAAAGATGTAGATTTTTATTTTATTTTTGACCCATTTGACCAAAAATAGTACTGAGCTATAAAACCTATTGCAAGCCTCAGCAGTTGTAATAACATATTTTAGTGGATGAAGGAAAACACAAATTGGATCCAAACTCTCATTTTCCCGTGTCTGTAAAGTTTATTTTCAATGTGTATTGGAGTGAGGAAAGCACTACTAGGGAGGCCAGAGCTGTGGTGGGCAGCAGTAGGTCGGTGAAGAACATAAAACCCTGGACTCTTTGGACTCATAGCCACATGCCCATCAGCCTTACAGGATCAAGCTTTCACTTGGTACTGATTATATCAGCACTGAGAGAACCTAAACTAACAAACTAAATTTAGGACCTGAATTACAAGAAGAGTTGGCCAAGGTTTTTAAACTTCTGTTTAACACAGCAAACTTCAGTGAGCAAGGCCAGAATTCTGACTTGCACTTAAATTAGAAAGTTTTGTGTTTCATTATCAGAAAAAGGTATCTAGTTGTGATTTAGCCAGAGCAATTTCTTTCTAAACCAAATTTCTTTTTAAGGACTCACAATGTTCAAGGTGCCCTAAAAGAATGCAACAATTAGATTTTCTAAAACAAGAAGCTGCTTGTGATTTTATAGGAGTGCAAACCTGTCTCAAGCTGCTAACTTTCAATTTACTGGTACTCTTAGCAGTCAAAAATTATTGAAGAGTCACTGGTTGGAGAAAAATGAAAAATAATTTGTTTTATCCTGAACTATCTTCAAGAATAATATTTAGCATTTCATTGATAAAACGCACAATCTTAGAAGGATTTGCCATTGAAAAAATGAATAATACATTTTATGATCTCTTTTGGAATTCAGCTGTTTAATTTAGCCTATGGAATTACAAAGCCCTTAAGAACTCGGTGAAAGCTAGACAGAGCTTGTGTTTGCGAGTGTGTGTGCACGTGCAAGGGAGTAAATCCATGACAGAGGGAGAGAGAGCCCAAGCAGAACAGAAGAAAACACTCTGATGGATCTAATTTAATTTGATGTTGTGTTTTTATATTGAAGTTCATTTACAAGTGCTGACACTTTGCTGCGAGAAGTCATGAGTGTGGGATCTGCCGCAGGCGAGAAGAATGTTTTTTAACCAACTTTAGCTGTTGGGTTATAATTTGTTAAAACAAACAATAGCTTACGCAGCGCAGTTGAATGCAAAGATGTTACTGCACTCAGCTAAAATCAAATAATATTTTCATTTCTATTCTTTCCAAACTAAGCTAAACAGTGGTGTCACACAATGACAAATTACAGGATGAACATAAGAGCAGTGCCTTCAAAAATGCAATAGTTATACAAGCCATCTATTGTTAATGAAGAATACAATGCAATTTGTCTGTCTGTAATACAATTATGCAAATCAAAGATGGAACTATCCTCAAATCTCTCTACATTCCAAGTGATTAAAATGAGATAATTTATCAAAAAGAATATTACTGATCATGTTTATGTGTTGCACATTAATCCTATTACAATAATGTATCTTTCTAGTAATGTAATGGATTTGTGCAATCTAACAGAAAATGACTTTTATACTACCCACAATTACAAAAATATTCAAAGCATATCCACTGCTGCATAGCAGCATGTGCCTAAGACTGTACAATAAACCTATTAAAACAAACAAAGCTTATGAATGTAACCTTCATACCAATAAAGACAATGCTAAATTCAATTTTATTGCCCTCATTATTCCAACAACTTCATATATAATAAACATGGTGAGTAAATTAGCTTAACCTTATTTAAAAAGAAAGGAAATCTTACAAAAAAGTACAATACAAAATTTGAGAACTGGTTAAATTGATGCCAGGCAGGTAGAACATCTGATACCATCTCCTAAACCAATATATGAGGCAGTCCATGCACTTCCATTGCGATGGTCTCTCTAAATCTCAGCCATCTGACAGTTATAATTTTAGTGTATGACAAATCAATGCTTAGAGTAACCGCACCTTCCACTGTATGCATTCCTTAAAGCAATGCACCTGCTATTATATGAGAGTTTCTATTATATGCAGTGGGGCATGTGGAAATGTCATGAGATACAGACGTTCTTCTGTGAACACGGAAACACAGTACTAAACTTTAAAATTCCCCAGACGGAGCTGTATTTAAAAAAAGTAATTGTTCTACCTTCAAAATCTAAAAGTTGTGAAGGAAAAGGCAGCATCTTGGACTGTAAAACTAACTTTGTACACGTGTCTTATAACACAGTCTGTAGGTGAACGATCACACGGTCAAAATGCATCATCACAGTACTTTCTTATTCTCTGCACCAAAATCCGCAAAATGAATGACTGCATTTATTTATTGATTCCCGCTATCACATATTTACACTAATCTCTAGTTCAGAGTTCAGCCCATCTTTACTGACCTAGGTGTGCTGCTCTCCTTTTGCATCCATAAAAAGCTCCCTCAGCTTCCTTAGTGCTCAGTGGCCATGTACCATCCCTTTTTCCTTCTGGCAGGTAGGTTTTAACCTTCTGGCAGGTTAGAGATCCAGTTAGCTGGCAGTGGAACCAACTTAGCCACCTACACACCCCCTGCTAGCCCTCCTGCTGACCATACCCTGTCACGGTAATCAGACTGCGTATTCCACACACATTTCTCTTCCTTTGAACAATTTATTCATATTTTCCTTAAGCCAGCGTATTCTGCGTATTGCAACAAGACTGTCTCTTAAAAGAAAAAGCATAGAAGAGAAAAAAAGTGATAATGCTCACATACAATGAGCCTGTGTAACGGGCTGAAACTAAGAAACTGCTTTGCTCCCAGGTTTTAAGGGGAAAGGAAACCAAAGCAGTCAGGTCTCAGTGAGATCTCG